>SKCR01043436.1:0-48324 GCA_019454045.1 Zanthoxylum bungeanum | reverse complement strand
TCATTTTTGTCCAACACTATCACCATGCAATGCATTAACCATTAAATAATGCATATAATGAATGTGTCATGTGGGCCCCACACGTTTCCAAATGAAGTGGGCCCATGTGCACTCACGCGTTCGGGTTCGATATTTCCGAAATACCGAACTTACGTCGCGACGTTAATTAAATCGAATTTAAATAAATAATTGCGCCTGCGAAATATTATTTATGTCGCTTCAACGAATTAATTCTAAATTAACTCGTATGCCCGAATTAAAATCTATTTTAATTCGCGTCGAATCGATTTCGATTATTATATCAATATATAATTTTATCGATTAACTCCAATTAATCGTTCTCTCTCCTAAATAAGGCCTTCTTTATCCAGATAAAGTTCTTCTCCGCAATTAATCCAAGATTAATTAAGTCCGATCAAATATCATAGGTGAATCTTCAGGAAGCGACCCAAGAGATCTCCGATCTGTTGCAGTAAATACGGTCGTCGGATAATCCGAACACGTACGTACCTCGTACTGCTTTTTTACCGATTCACAAGACAATGTTGGCTTCTAGCAAAGCGCCATGCCTACCCAATCTCCAGAAATTTCTTATGGAATATTAGATCTATATCAAGCGTAGTATAAACCGAAGTATTGCGTACATCGATCCAGTATCGGACGATCACATGTTAGGCCTGGGGCTGGAAATGTGTCCGCCCCGACGAAACATATATCGGACACATTCAATCAAGCAACTATCTCTTTAATCGGGCAATCCTGACCTGTCATATATCCCGACGGTTGACGGAACCTATTTATAGAGTACTAGTTCTGTATCCTGCGCGATCATCACTCCATATGTCTGAAGTGAAACACTTCCATCTTGAATCACACCCAGTATACTACGATTCTTGATAAACCCATAGAGGGTGAACACAGAACCAGTTTTTAGGTCCCCCACCCACCAAAACCAAGTTTACCGATTGTCGCAAGTACTAGCGATGCCAGTCTCGGTTAAGATCATATACACCTACCCTGATGCGGCCTCCCATAGACACGCAGACATACTACCAATGGGATTCGCGGGGTCTATCCAGAGCGAAGCTGTTTTCCGTACCATCGGTAAACACACCTCCTATCGCCTTGCATAAGTATCCAATACTTAAATATATGAGAACTATGCGTTGTGCCCTCACAACGTGCACAAGCGCAAATATTACTAGTCTATTCCGCATTATCGATGTCCGATCTCGCTAATACTCCGACTAGGGATATTTAATGATTAAACCTTTATGGATTGATTACTGTCTCATATCATCTCAATACGGTATTAATCATATGGACTTTCGCCATTTATATATCAAAGTAAAATAATATTACAAAACGGCAAAAGGCAATTTCATTATCCACATAGTTAATTTTGTACAATAATACAAATCATTTACAAACAGTGACGCTATGGAACATAATGTCTAACATAGTTAGTAGCACTTGTGCGCGTGTGAGGGCAAAACGGCATAGTGCTCATATATAAGTATTGGATACTTGTGCAAGTGCGATAGGAGGTCGTGTTTCACCGATGGTACGGGAAACAGCTTCGCGCTGGATAGACCCTTCGAATCCCATTGGTATATGACTAGGTGTCTATGGGAGGCCGATCAAGGTAGGTGTGTAGAGTCTTAACCTGAGACTTGCATCGCTAATACTGACAATCGGTAAAATTGGTTTTGGTGGTTGGGGATCTTAACTGGTTTATGTGTTCACCTCATTCTGGTTTATCAGGAAAAAAAAAGGGAAAAATCGTAGTGTAATGGATGTGTGTCGAGACGAAGTATCACTCCAGTCATAGTGGAGATGATGTCACGTAGGATACGGTATTAGTGGCCTTAAGGTGATGCGCATCCAATCGTGATATTATGACCAGGTCCATGAATATCCGATTATAGAACTAGTTACCAGACATCCGATATGTTTTCGACGGGGCCAGACACTTATCCAGCCCCAGCCCTATCAGCACGTGACTATCCGATACTGGGCCATAGCAAATACATTAGCTTACTACGCTTGATATAGATCTTAATATTCTTAAAAGGATATGTCCGGAGAATTGGGATCTTGTTGCTTTGCTAGGAGTTGACCTTGTCTCGTAAATCGGTAGAACGTAGTACTGGTACGTACGTGATTCGGTACTCCACTACCTATTTCTGCCAATTATCCGAGATCTCATGGGTCGCTTTCCCGATAATCCACCGATGACGCAGCAACTTGCACTCTTGAACAATCTGGGATGGTATATAAATGAGAGAGAAAAGTAATCTAGATTAATTACGGAGATATTTTATTAATGTAATAATATCGGCTTAGAGAGCGATAACGATTAATTTGAATTAATCGGTAAATTAATATATTCGATATATTACCGAAATTAGATTCGACGCGGAATTTAAAATTAGATTTAATTCGGGTACACGAGTTAATTTAGAATTAATTCGTTAGCGACGTAAATAATAATTTCGCTAGGCGCAATATTTATTTAAATTCGGATTTAATTAATGTCGCGACGTAGTTCGGTATTTCGAATATCGAACCCGAACAGGTTAAATCGTTTAGTATCCCCCCTCTTTAGTTCAGTGGGACCACTTTGCTTTGGAACGGGTGGGGCCCACATGACACATGTCATCTTAGGGCATTATTTAATTCTAATGCATGGCATGGGATTATGTTTTGTTTTTACGATTGTGTAACAATGCCGCTCAATGGATTTTGCCGCAAATTGAGTAGTATTTGCACTCTATGGGATTGCATCAGGGTGGTGTATATGTTTATTATGATTTAATTCAATATTATGGCACAACGGTAAAATTGGTTTTTTTGGGAAAGTTTATTCAACTCTGTGTCAACTCTTCTGGGTCTATCACGCCAAAACAAGTGGCTGTTCTTCACTGGTTTTCAACCAGTTTGGGGTGACAATAGTGAAGGAAGAGTGGATTTTCTGGTGAAAATTCAAGTGCTAGCACACTTACAATGCTTTGCGAAGGTTGTAGGGAGTTCGACCATGAGCCGGGATCCATCCAAACGAAGCTGGAGCTGCGTTTCTCATCTCGAAATTCTGTTTTTGGAGGCAGTGGACTGCATGCAGTATAGCTTATAATGGCAGTACGTTTTTTTGGGTTCTTTGTCCTTCAAGTCGACTCTACCAACCAATGTAAGTATTCGCTATCTTCGTTGGTGTATTCACGCATAGTACATGTACGTGTTTGATCATGGGGACCGTATTTAAACTGCACAACCTGAGATCTCTTTCTCTTGGGTCGCTTCCCGAAGATTCACCAATGACGTATGATTCAAACTCGATTAATCTTGGATTAATTACGGAGAGACTTTATCTTGATAAAGTACTATACATAGAGAGAGAACGATTAATTTGGAATTAATCGTAAAATTATTATATTCGATATAATAATCGAAATTCGATTTCGACGCGAAATTAAAATTAGATTTTAATTCGGGCAAACGAGTTAATTTAGAATTAATTCGTTAGCGACGTTAATAATAATTTCGCTAGGCGCAATTATTTATTTAAATTCGATTTAATTAACGTCGCGACGTAAGTTCGGTATTTCGGAAATATCGAACCCGAACGCGTGAGTGCACGTGGGCCCACTTTCATTTGGAAACGTGTGGGGCCCACATGACACATGTCATATTATGCATTATTTAACTCTAATGCATTGCATGGAGATAGTGTACAATGCACTCAATGGTTTTGCATGGAAATTGAGTGTTTGACACTCTAAGCCATTGCATGATTTGTGTCATAAGTTTATTATTAATTTAATAAATATTATGGCATAAATATAAATTGATTTTTTGTAACAAAAATCATTCAACTCTCCTCTCTCTCACATTGCCGAAACTACATGCAGTTTTGGGCTCTCCATTTCTTTCTTATTTTGTGGCAAGATTTGAAGAAGTTGTGCATTCAAAATCACAACAAAGGCTAGCACCTTCAAGGGATCATACATAGGTGATATGGGAAACTAATCCTTGAGCTTGGGAGGATCAAACAAAGCTTGGAGCTGCACTTTCCACCTTGCCGAATTCATCACTGCACAAGGAGAAGTTTTCATTTCATCAACGCATCCGCATTCCGATTTTTGTGAGTATGATTCCGCCATACTTCAATATTGTTCATTCATTTATATATATTTTGTTTGCTCTTGTTGATCTTGGGGCTTGGTAATAGAATCCAACAATGGTATCAAGCTTAAAGAGCATGCAAATATATTAGGATGTTATTTGGGGAAAATTGTATGAAGCATGATTTGATGAGTTTGCTTGATTAAATATGCTTAGATGTATGTTATTTAGATTATACATCATCAATTTCATGGAAAATAAATTGGATTAATTTTTCCAACCCAAATGAGGCTTGGCCGAATACATGCAAGCATATGGACTAGATGATTTTTTAATTTTAAGACATTAGATGACTTGAAACATATGGAATGATGATTTGTAACTCGATTGGATTGAAAACGAAATCGGAACCATTTTAATCACCTTGGCCGAATGCTTGATGGAGGATTAGGAGGGACTTGATTTTTTTGATTAATAATGTTTGGACATGTATGTTATATAAACATTTATAATATGGATTAATTTGATATTTTGGGAATATTGATTTAAAAATTAAATCATGATATACCATTTAATTGGATCCAAAATGGGCCTAAATCACACCATTTAAGCCCAAATGTAATAAATGGGCTTTTATGTTTAATTGGGCCTTATGGGCTTGATATTGATTTTATGGCATATGAGGGTGATTCCTTATTGGGCTTGGTAATTGGGTTTGACCCATACATTGACCAAAACCCAAGCCTAAAGAAATCAATTGAAAGCCCATCGGACTTTAATTAAAGGACATTAGATGTTAGTTGGGCTTTGAGACCCGATTGTATTAGATTGGAATCTAAGTTATAAAAGCACAATAAAAGTGTAAATATTTAATTTAGAATTAAATAATAGGATTAGTATTGAATACGACTTAAATTGGATTTAACGAGTAGTTCGATATAATTCGTGAATTCATACTATAAGTATTTATTCTCAAATTGAGTTGGACTCGCGCAAATGCAAACAATTGTTTGAACATTGTATTGTCACCTAATTAAAGACTAATTAATTGGATTTGATTGGTTGTATAACATGCCTTGAATGAATGAATGTGGATGTGATGATGAATAGTGTATATCGGATGGATATTAGAAGGGAAGGGTAATTTTAGAAATTATTGTAAATTTAGAATTTATAAATTGGACCTGCGTGTCCAGCCTTTCTCTTATTGTCTCTTTGTATTCTCTTCTCACCTAATTCCCCTCAATGTAAATGAGGTTTCTCTTATTGTATTATGTAATTGGGTAGAGTAGAATAGTGCTAGCGGGGAGAGGAAAGGGAGTGATTTGTTCTAGGAACAAGTTGTTGTTCATATCCATCCGTATATCGCTATTACTTTACTTTACGCGCTTTATGATGTTTTAGAAGCATGCTTAAGGGTGTATGATGATGAGACCTAACAAAGATAAATTAATTGGTTGCCAATTACGCGAAAAATCCCTCAAACAATATTAAGCGATTTTCCTTCCATTGAATGATTCTTGTTCAAGATCCGAAGTTGGCATTGGTTTGTTTGGCCAAAGTCAAGACCTTTGTCAATCAAGGATGTACTTGAATCATGAGAGTTTTGTTGCATATCGGTGTCTTGTCCAAATCGTGATTTTTATTGGCCAAAGTCAAGATCACTTTTGTCCAATGACATTGATTACGAAACTTTCCTCGTCAATGGGTCCCGCTTAACTGGAATCATTAGGTTTGTTTTTGGCCAAAGCCAAGGCCTAGATGATTCGGAGGATAGGGTTAGGAAATGTAATGGATACATTGACATTATACATATGTTTGGGACTTGGATGTCCACCTAACCGGATCTAGGAATTGGATGAGATCCAATTGATCATAGAGATCTACCTAAGTTAAATAGCATACAGCTTTTATTGGCCAAAGTCAAGGTTGTGTGTTATTTAACGGGATCCTAGCCCACTAGGAATGCGATTTCCCGAGTTCTCCACAAGAGGGTTAGAGACTTGAAGAAAATAGTGGGAGGCTATTATTGAATTTGCAATTTCGTTCAGATACTTAGCCTTACGCGTCTTTCAAAATTATTTCGTCAATATTTTAATAATTAGTTGGACTAATATATTGTTATTTTGCTTGTAACAGTTTGACTGTACCCATAACATCGTTGACTTTATAGTTGGACTATAGTTGTCAAGATGACTGGCAAGGGTAATGTCCGCGACATAATCATGGGCGATAATGTCTTCAAAGGGACAAACTTTGCCGACTGGGAAATGAACCTCAAGATAGTGCTTGGGGCTGAGAGGGTGCTGTATACTATTCAGAGACCTCTCCCGCCTAAACCCCACTGAGCCACTGGAGCTAGAGTTATGGAAGACTCATAGTGACGATTGTGACCAAGCTCAGTCAGTTATGCTAGCTGCAATGACCCAGCATTTCAGACGCCAGAACAGGGACTTGGATCCCTATAACATGATGGCAAGATTGCGTGATCTCCACCGCACCAACAAGCGGATGGAGAGGTATGAGCTAGTAAGGAAACTCTTCCGCTCCCGGATGACAGACGGCGCATCAGTTGAGGCCCACGGGACTCAAATGATCGCTGACATAGATGAGTTAGCCAAGATGGGCATTGTCTTGGAGGCAGAGTTGACGATTGATATGCTATTACAATCGCTACCCGATACTTGGAAACAAATCATCATCAACTATAAGTTGATGGACACTGACGACACTCTTGGAGAGTTGTTGTCCGTGCTGAAGGAGTCCGAAAAGGAACTCCTAAAGGGGAGCAAGCGCGAGGCGCATTATGCATCGACCTCTCATGCGCCAAGGGCTGGGCCCAAGGCAATTGGAGGTGCGAGGAAGAAGAAGTTCAAGAACAAGGGCAAGGGCAAGTTGACAGTGGCTTCTAGGAAGCCAAAGGACAAATCTCGCGACATCTGCCTCAACTGCGGCAAGAGGGGTCACTGGAAACGTGACTGCCGAATGGGCAAAGGGCAGAGGGAGGATATCAAGGCTGGCAAGGCTATCGCCTCTGGTATGTTTGTTATTGAGATAAATATGATACTTCTAGTTTTAAAAATTGGATTTTTGATTCTGGTTGTGGTGCTCATATTTGTACTGATGTGCAGGATCTGCAGGATAGCAGGGTGCTGGCATCGGGGGAGATGGATCTACGGGTCGGAAACGGAACACCAGTTGCTGTTTTGGCCGTAGGGACTTTTGTTTTAGAACTGCCCTCAGGGCATGTACTTAAACTTTTGAACTGTTATTTTGTACCTAGTTTAACTAGGAATATTATATCTGTATCCTTGTTAACCCAGCAGGGTTACACTTTTGTATTTAGAAACACTGGGTGTTATTTATATAAAAATGATGCAGAAATTTGCACAGCTGTTGCAAATAACGGTCTTTATATTTTGAATATAAATGAATCTCCTAAAATGACAAACAAAAGGCTCAAAAGGAGTAATCTAAAAGATGAAGCTTATATGTGGCATTGTCGTCTAGGACACATCAACAAGACTCGCATATCCACACTTTCGAAGAGTGGGTACTTGGACGAATTTGATCCCAATTCATATGACGTCTGCGAATCTTGTTTTTTAGGCAAAATGCCTAAATCACCTTTTAGCGGTAAAGGTGAACGTGCCACAGAACTGTTGGCTCTCGTTCATACTGACGTATGCGGGCCCATGTCTAGCCAGGCTAGAGGTGGATTTCACTACTTCGTAACCTTCACAGATGATGCATCTCGTTACGGTTATGTGTATCTTATGAGACACAAGTCGGAAACTTTTGAGAAATTCAAAGAGTTTCGACACGAAGTGGAGAAAAAACAGGGAAGAGTATTAAGACATTACGGTCAGACCGTGGTGGCGAATACTTAAGTTATGAGTTTCAAGATTACTTGAAAGAATATGGTATTCTTTCACAGTGGACTCCTCCTGGAACACCGCAATTAAACGGTGTGTCCGAACGGAGAAACCGCACCTTGTTGGACATGGTAAGGTCAATGATGAGTCGCACTGAGCTACCAATATCCTTCTGGGGATACGCATTAAACAGTGCTATACTTATTTTGAATAAGGTACCGTCGAAGTCTGTTGAACAGACTCCATATGAGATATGGACAGGAAGGAAACCAGGTTTCTCTTTCCTGAAGATTTGGGGATGCTGGGCATATGTTAAACGTTTGGAAGGTACCAAACTTGAACCCAAATCTGATAAATGCCTTTTCGTAGGATATCCTAGGGAAACCAAAGGATATTACTTCTATCACCCACAAGAGAACAAAGTATTTGTTGCTCTACAAGCATTTTTCCTTGAGAAGGATTTTATAAATGCAGTGGTAAGTGGGAGGAAAGTAGAACTCGATGAAGATCGTAGTGATACTGTTCCTGGCAATGAATCAACGACGGAACAAGAACAGACCGTCCGGGATGAGTCTGTACCACAAACTTCACATACACAGGACCGCGTAGGTCGGAGAGAGTCAGAACAGTACCTGAGAGGTATGGGTTCCTGATCTCACCTCATGTAGATATTAATCTTATTGAGGATAATGAGCCGGCTACGTATGAGGAAGCGATACAAAATATCGATTCCGCTTTATGGCAAGAAGCCATGAAGTCCGAGATGGATTCCATGTACGCCAACCAAGTTTGGACACTGGTTGATGCACCAGAAGGCGTAAAGCCTATTGGATGCAGATGGATCTTCAAGAAGAAGACCGACATGGATGGCAACGTACAAACGTACAAAGCTAGGCTTGTAGCGAAGGGGTATCGTCAACAATATGGTATTGATTATGACGAAACCTTCTCACCCGTTGCCATGATTAAATCCATTCGGATAATGCTTGCAATAGCTGCATATTTCGATTACGAGATATGGCAGATGGACGTTAAAACCGCTTTCCTTAACGGAAACCTTTTGGAGGATGTTTATATGCAACAGCCTGACGGTTTTATCGTACCTAGACTTGCAAACAAGGTTTGTAAGTTAAATCGATCCATTTATGGATTGAAGCAAGCATCACGGTCATGGAATCAGCGTTTTGATGAGATCATAAAAGAATATGATTTCGTGCAAAACGCAGATGACCCTTGTGTATACAAGAAGGTTAGTGGGAGAGCACTTACTTTTATTGTCCTTTATGTCGACGACGTATTGCTTATAGGCAATGACATTCCCATGCTAACGTCGGTGAAAGCTTGGCTTTCATTAAAATTCTCCATGAAAGATCTGGGAGAAGCAGCCTTTATTCTTGGAATAAAGATCTACCGGGATAGATCTAGAAAGCTGCTTGGACTCTCCCAGAGTACATACATTGATAAAGTGTTGAAGCGATTCAACATGGAACAATCCAAGAGGGGATTGGTTCCAATGGTACGTGGTACCTCTCTGTCTAAGGACATGTGTCCTAAGACTCAGGAAGAGAGAGACAACATGAGTCGGATACCGTTCGCCTCGGCAGTCGGATCGATCATGTATGCCATGATATGTACAACGACCTGATGTCTCATATGCTTTGAGCATGTGCAGTCGCTATCAGGCCGATCCAGGTGAAGGTCACTGGATAGCAGTTAAGAATATCCTTAAGTATCTTAAACGAACTAAGGATGCTTTCTTAATTTATGGAGGTGGAGAACTTGCGGTATCTGGGTATACCGATGCAAGTTTCCAAACCGAAAAGGATGACTACAAGTCGCAATCCGGGTACATTTTTTGTTTGAATAACGGAGCAGTGAGCTGGAAATCTTCCAAGCAAGATACTGTTGCCGATTCAACAACAGAAGCGGAGTACATCGCTGCATCTGAAGCAGCAAAGGAGGCAGTTTGGATCCGAAAGTTCCTAATCGGATTAGGAGTAGTTCCGTTAGCAGCTGAGCCCGTTCCATTGTATTGTGACAATAACGGGGCTATAGCACAGGCTAAGGAACCAAGGTCTCATCAACGGTCCAAGCATGTTCTTCGACGTTACCATCTGATTCGGGAGATTATACATCGTGGCGATGTAAAGGTCGAGAAGGTCACATCAGATGACAACATTGCAGATCCGCTGACGAAGGCTGTTCTTCAGCAAGTTTTTGAACGACACATACATAGTTCGGGTATTAGATGCTTGAGTGACTGGCTATAGGCCAAGTGGGAGATTGTTAGACATTATGTCCCATAGCGTCACTGTTTGTAAATGATATTGTATTATTGTACAAAATTAACTATGTGATAATGAAATTGCCTTTTGCCGTTTTGTAATATTATTTACTTTGATATATAAATGGCGAAAGTCCATATGATTAATACCGGATTGAGATGATATGAGACAGTATCAATCCATAAAGGTTTAATCATTAAATATCCCTAGTCGGAGTATTATCGAGATCGGACATCGATAATGCGGAATAGACTAGTATTGCGCTTGTGCACGTTGTGAGGGCACAACGGCATAGTTCTCATATATTTAAGTATTGGATACTTATGCAAGTGCGATAGGAGGTTGTGTTTTACCGATGGTACGGAAAACAGCTTCGCTCTGGATAGACCCCGCGGAATCCCATTGGTAGTATGTCTGCGTGTCTATGGGAGGCCGCATCAGGGTAGGTGTATATGGTCTTAACCTGAGACTTACATCGCTAGTACTTGCGACAATCGGTAAACTTTGGTTTTGGTGGTTGGGGACCTTAACCGGTTCTGTGTACACCTCTTCTGGGTTTATCGAGAATCGTAGTGTACTGGATGTGATGTCGAGATGGAAGTATCACTTCAGACATATGGAGGTGATGATCACGCAGGACACAGAACTAGTACTCTATAAAAGGTTGCAACCATCGGGACAATATGACCAGGTCAGGATTGTCCGATTTAAAGAGACTAGTTGCTTGATGTCCGATATATGTTTCGTACGGGGCAGACACATTTCCAGCCCCAGGCCTAACATGTGATCATCCGATACTGGTTCGATATACGCAATACTACGGTATACTACGCTTGATATAGATCTTATATTCCTATAAGAATATTTCTGGAGAATTGGGTAGGCATGGCGCTTTGCTAGAAGCCAACCTTGTCTTGTGAATCGGTAAAAACGTAGTACGAGGTACGTACGTGTTCGGATAATCCGACGACCGTATTTACTGCCAACATATCCGGAGATCTCTTGGGTCGCTTCCCGAAGATTCACCAATGACGTATGATTCAAACTCGATTAATCTTGGATTAATTACGGAGAGACTTTATCTTGGATAAAGTACTATACATAGAGAGAGAACGATTAATTTGGAATTAATCGTAAAATTATTATATTCGATATAATAATCGAAATTCGATTTCGACGCGAAATTAAATTAGATTTTAATTCGGGCAAACGAGTTAATTTAGAATTAATTCGTTAGCGACGTAAATAATAATTTCGCTAGGCGCAATTATTTATTTAAATTCGATTTAATTAACGTCGCGACGTAAGTTCGGTATTTCGGAAATATCGAACCCGAACGCGTGAGTGCACGTGGGCCCACTTTCATTTGGAAACGTGTGGGGCCCACATGACACATGTCATATTATGCATTATTTACTCTAATGCATTGCATGGAGATAGTGTACAATGCACTCAATGGTTTGCATGGAAATTGAGTGTTGACACTCTAAGCCATTGCATGATTTGTGTCATAAGTTTATTATTAATTTAATAAATATTATGGCATAAATATAAATTGATTTTTTGTAACAAAAATCATTCAACTCTCATCTCTCTCACATTGCCGAAACTACATGCAGTTTTGGGCTGTCCATTTCTTCATTTTTGTGGCAAGATTTGAAGAAGTTGTGCATTCAAAATCACAACAAAGGCTAGCACCTTCAAGGGATCATACATAGGTGATATGGGAAACTAATCCTTGAGCTTGGAGGATCAAACAAAGCTTGGAGCTGCACTTTCCACCTTGGCCGAATTCATCACTGAACAAGGAGAAGTTTTCATTTCCATCACGCATCCGCATTCGATTGATTTTGTGAGTATGATTCCGCCATACTTCAATATTTTTCATTCATTTATATATATATTTGTTTGCTCTTGTTGATCTTGGGGCTTGGTAATAGAATCCAACAAAAATGACATATCCCAAGAAGGAATTGAAGACGAGCAATGCTCTGACTTCAAAAATGATTGTCATAATTATGTTCACAGCTAGTATAAAATTAGATTTTAGATACTTAGTGTGGTACATAAATATATATATTGATGTTCAGAATCTGTTATTAACAGGATACTGACTCAATAGAGATTTTCTGCGAATTGGAAACGGGACGAAAGTCCGCTGTTTTAACCTTAGATAGCCAAATTTAGGAACTACCTTTGGGTATATACTTAAATTTGGAAACTGTTATAATGTAACTAGTTTGACTAGAAACATTATCTATATATCGCGTATAACCCGCTGTGTACCTTTATATTCTAGAACACTAAAGTGTTTTATTATATAAAGATGATATTGAGATAAACACATTAGATGTGAATAACAGAATTTATATTTTGAATATAAATAATATCTCAAATACATATAACATGACAAATAAATAGCTCAAATGATTTGATCAGTAAAGAAACTTAAATGTGGCATAGTAGTCAATGACACTATCAAACAAGACTCGTATATCCGCACTTTTGAAGAGCGGGTACGAGGAATAATTTGATTATATTCAAATAAAGTCTACGAATCTAGTTTATTAGGAAAAGTTCCTAAAACACTATTTACTTGGTAAAAGTGTAACTGCCACCGACCTGCTAGCCCTACTTCATAGTGAAGCAAGTGGGCCCATGTCCAGCTAGGCTAGATATGGATATGAATATTTCGTGACCTTTACGGATGTGACATCGCGTATGGTTATGTGTTTCTTTTGAAACACAAATCGGAAACCTTTAAGTTTCGACACGAAATAGACAAACATATCGGCTAAAGTATGAAACCGTCATGGTAAGACCGTAATGGAAAATATACTTAAGCAATAAGTTTCTTATAACTTGAAAAGATTTAAAGGTATTCTTATCAAACAATGAGGGACCGGACCCCCTATCAGGAACACGTCAGTTTACGGTGTGTCCGAATAGGATTAACCGAATTTTATCAGACATGATAAGGTTAATCACGAGTCGCTCTGATCTACCATTTCCTTCAACGGATACGCTAAACAGTTCAAGAAATATTTTGAATAAGGTTCCATAAATATCTGTTTGACAGATAACATATTAGATATGAACGGGAAAATAAACTGGGTTTCTCATTCCTGTAGATTTGGGTATACTAGGTATATGTTTGGATGATACCAAATAAGAACCCAAATTAGATAAGTGCTAAATGTAAGTTATCCTAGGGATACCATAAGTATTGTACTTATACACCTCACAAGATAACAATTAGATTGTTGCTCACCATGCAGTTTTCCTGAAGAGGAATACCGATATGCAGTGGTAAGTTGGAGGATAGTAAAACTCGATGAAAATTGGAGTAATACTATTCAAAGGCACCAAACCTTAATGGAACACAAATAGTTCATCAAGGATGAAACTATTACTATTAATCTTCGAATACACAAGAACCTCCAAAGTCGGAAAGAATCAGAAAACAACCTGGGGTATGGGTTTCTGATCTAACCTCATAAAGATGTATATCTTATTAAGGAATACCAACTGACTACATATGAGGAAGTGATACAAGGTATCGACTCCCTATTATGGAAAAGTGCCATATAATCTGAAATGGATTCCATGTATATCAACCAGTTTGGATACTAGTTAATGTACCACAAGGCATTGTGCCTATTGGTACTTTATGAGTCTTCAAGGAAGACATACATGGATGGCAACATACCAACGTATAAAGCTAGTCTTTTAGCGGAACTGTATCGTTCTCAACATTGTGTTGATTATGATTCAACCTTTTACCTGTTGCCACGGTAAATCCATTTGGATAATGCTTGTTATTCGATCCATGATTGGATTGAAGCAAGCATAGGTTCTTGGAATTATTGTTTTGATATAATCACAATGATTTGTGATTTAATTCAAAAACGAAAAGATTCTTGTGTATATAAGAGGGTTAATGGGAGCGCACTTACAGTGGATGTCCTATTAAATAATGATAATATACGCCATTTCTTGGAAATGATATTTCCATAAAATAACTATCGGTGAAAGCTTGGCTTTCGAAATACTCTCCGAGAAACCGTACATTGAAAAATGTACGCGACCTGGTCTCTCATACGCTTTGAGCATATGGATTCACAAATAGGCCAATCCAAGTGATAGTCACTGGATTGATGTTAAGAACATCCGTTAGTATCTTAGAGAACTAAGGATGCTGTCTTAGTCTATGGAGAATGAGAACTTGAATTGACTGGGGTCACTGTAGCAAGTTTCCTATAAATGATAAAGACGACTATAAGTCGCAAACGGTATTATACGGTTTGAATAACGGTACAGTGAGCTGGAAATCTTCCAAGCAAGATACTGTTACCGAATAAACAACAAATGCGGGTTAATTGCAGCAGCTGAGGCAGCAATAGAAGCCATCTGGGTCAATAACAAATCTAATTAGATTACATATAGTTATGTTAGCAGTTGAGCTAGGCGTCACCACAGGCTAAAGAATTAATGGTCTCATCAATGATCCAGATACATATTTCGATATTCATCTGATTTATTCGGATTATACATCATGGCGATGTGATGATCGAATAAATCGCATCAGACGATAATCATAAAAATCCGCTGACGAAAGCACTTCTCAGCAATTTGAGCCAACCGTACATAGTTCAGGTGTCAGAGACTCGAGTGACTGGCTATATGCCAAGTGGGAGATTGTTGGACAATTATATGACCCATAGCGTCACTATTTGTACAGATCACGGTGGTTGTTGTACAAATTAAATATGTGACAAAGGAGATTGCACTATGATCATTTGTGATTAGATCACCTAGATGTATAAATGATTCGAGGTCCTTGTGATTATTATTCCTGGACGGAGAATGATATGAGAGACAGTATCAGTCCACATAGGATAATCATTAAATATCCCTAGTCAGAGTATTATCGAGATTGGACATCGATAAATACGCAAAAGAGTGGTATTACACTTGTGCGCGTTTGTGAGGGCACAACGACATAGTTCTCATATATTTGGGTATAGGATACTCATGCAAGTGTAATATGAGGTTGTGTTTTACCGATGGTACGGGAAACAACTTCGCTCTGGATAGACCCCCCGCAGAATCCCATTGGTAGTATGACTATGTGTCTATGGGATTCTGTAATCAGGGTAGCTCTATTTGGTCTTAACCTGAGACTTGCACCGCTAATGCCTACGACAATCAATATACTTTAGTTGAGGTCGTCCAGGGCTTTAACCGATTCTGTGTACGCCAATGCTGGGTATATTGAGAATCGTAGTGTGTTGGGTGTGATGTCAAGATGGAAGTGTCACTCCAGTCATATGGAGATGATGGTCACGTAGGATACGGAACTCGTTCTCTTAAATGCTCGAGCTATCGGGATATTATGACTAGGTCATGTATATCCGATTATAAAGACTAGTTGCCAGACATCCGATATGTGCTTCGTACGGGGCAGACACAATTTCAGCCCCAGGCCTAGCACGTGAACTTCCGATACTGGACATAAATATGCAATACTTCGGTATACTACGCTTGATATAGATCACATATTCCTATAAGGATATTTCTGGAGAATTGGGTAGGCATGGCGCTTTGCTAGAAGCCAACCTTGTCTTGTAAATCGGTATAAACGTAGTACGAGGTACTTACGTGTTCGGATAGTCCGACGACCGTATTTACAACCAACATATCCGGGGATCTCATGGGTCGATTCCTAAAGATTCACCGATGATGTATGACTCGCACTTTATTAATCTGGGATTAATAAGAAGAGAGAGAAAATTAATCTGGGATTAATAATGGAGATATTTTATCTGGGATAAAATATTAATTAAAGAAAGGGAACGATTAATTTGGAATTAATCGATAAAATAATATATTCGATATATTATGCTAAATAGGATTTCGATGCGGAATTAAAATTTGATTTTAATTACGGCGAACGAATTAATTTAGAATTAATTCGTTAGCGATGTGAATAGTGATTTCGCTAGGCGTAATCATTTAATTACGACGTGATGGAAAATTCGTTAATTTGGAATTAGCGAACCCGAGCCCGGGATTATTTGTGAGTGCATTCGCATTTCAAATTCGAGTGCGGCACGCAAGTCAAATCAAGCGTCAAATCGCTAGTCGCATCACGCGTCAAATCATTAGTCACTTTGAGTGATGTGACAAGTTGTCACTTGATTTGATTGATTGATGTGGTGGTTGTAAAACACTTTTTGCTTTATTTGCTTTTGACTTTTGCTTTTATTGAAAAGTGAAAAGTGGTAAATGGTTTTGATTTATTTTTGGAAAATATAAAAAACCTAAATACATTTTTCTTTCTCAATTATTTCTCTCTCTCCTCCTTTTACGTTTTTGGCATCTCCCTCTCTTTCCCTCCTTCTTCCTTCACGGTTTGGAACCGTTCTTCATCTCATTTTTCTGGTTTTGAACGCATGAAGAAGAGAACAAAAGGAAGAAGATTAGTGCTAGCACACACATGGTTTATACTATGGTGATAGGGAAACGAACTCTAGAGCATGGAATCCATTTTTGAAGCTTGAAGCTTGGAGCTTCCATGGAGTCTTCAATGGCCGAATTTTTAAGGATCAAAGAGGAGCAAAATCGTGCAACCCACTGCCATAGGGATCCATTGCCGTGACCTTGAAGAGGAGAAAGAGGCTTGTGTTCTTTAATGCATCAAATCCAATCATTGTGAGTATATGTTTCCGCCATTCTCCTTTGATGTATTCATGCGAATTTCTTGCTTGATTTCATGATCTTGGGACCTAATTAGAAACCAACATTAACCACATCCAAAGTACCTATTTTGTTTGGTCTCTATGGACTATTTTAGATTACTAACATCAGACTTAAATCCTCTTGTGTATGACACTCATACACTAAGTCTGAAGGCACATTAGTAATCTAGGGTAGTCACGATATTTTACAATATGCGATATTTGAATAAACACTTTGATAAATGAATAATGCATCATTTTATTTCATAATACATAAAATCGTTTACATTACATGAAGCTCTAAGGAATATATCTCAATAATCTCCCACTTGCACTAGAGCAAATGAGACATGTCACGTAATCCTAGGCTATCTAGGTGACCTTCAAACACTATAGCTGGAAAGGTCTTTGTAAACAGACCAACCAGGTTCTCTACGAATGTAATATTTTTGACAGTAATATCTCATCTTTGCACTATCTCTATGATGAGATGATATTTCCTCTCTATATGTTTTCTCATCTTATGGCTTCTTGGTTCTTTTGAATTTTCCATGCACCACTATTATCGCAATAATGTGTGAGTGGTTTATCCATATGTAGGACAACTTCCAGATCTCTCAAAAGTTTATGGAGCCAGACTACTTCCTTAGCTGCTTCACAACCTACTACATACTCAGTCTCCTTGGTGGAGTCAGCAATGCAGGATTGCTTTATACTCCGCCATACTATAGCCCTACCACATAGGGTAAATACTGATCCAGATGTTGATTTCCTAGAATCGACATCCATTTGAAAATCAGAGTTTGTATATCCCAGTATGATCATATCCTTACCGAAATATACAAGCATATAATTTCTTGTTCTCTTAAGATACTTGAGAATATGTTTCACAGCTACCCAATGATTCAATCATGGGTTAAACTGAAACCTACTGACTACTCCCACTGCAAAACAAATGTCTGATCTCGTGCCTAACATAGCGTAGAAGAGACTACCAACTATTGAGGCATATTTGATATGTCTCATTTCCACAACATCTTGAAGTGCCTTAGGAGTCAGTTCCTTTGAGAAATGAATTCCATATCGATAAGGTAAATTTCCCTTATTGGAATTCTGCATCCCAAATCACACAAATATCTTATCGATATAGGATGCCTGAGACATAGCTAACAGTCGTTTCTTACGATCCCGAAGTATCTGAATCCCAAGAATATAACTAGCCTCTCATAAATCTTTCATTTGGAATTGGTTAGGTAGCCAGGTTTTCACGTCCGATAATATCTTTACATCATTCCCAATGAGTAAAATATCATCGACATATAAAACAAGAAAAACCATCTTCCCGTCAATGAAATTCTTGTATACACAAGGCTCATCAACATTCTGCTCAAAATCATAAGACTTGATCGTTGTATCAAATCTTATATTCCAAGATCGAGATGCTTGCTTGACTCCATAAATGGACCTTTGCAGCTTACAAACCTTTTGCTCTTGACCTTGGGCTATAAACCCCTCTGGTTATACCATATAGATACACTCATCAAGATTTCCATTCAAGAATGAAGTCTTGACGTCTATTTACCAATCTCATAGTCATAATATGTGGCATTGGACAGAAGAGTGCGGATGGATTTGAGCATGGCTACTGGTGAGAAAGTGTCCTCTAGTCAACTCCCTCTTTCTATGTATAACCTTTGGCTACTAGTCTAGCTTTGAAGTTTTGTACCTTCCCATCTTCTCCATTCTTTCTCTTGTAGATCCACTTGCAACCTATAGGTTTTACCCGATCAGGTTGGTCTACAAGTTCCCAGACTAAGTTGGAGTACATAGACTCCATCTCTAGGTTCATGGCTTTGAGCCATTCCACTTTGTCAAAATCATCCATTGCACTACGATAGGTCAATGGATCATCTATACCATCGCTAGATGCGACAATATGTGCCTCTCAAACTCCTACATAGCGATCAGCTTGTCGTACAACCCTCCCATTATGTCTAGATGGCATATCATTTTGACGCTCATATGTCGAAGGTGCTATGTATTTGTCAATTGTCGTTGACGATGGTGTGCTAGTCAAACCAACAAGTAACTCCTTCAGTAACACATTACTATGAGGTTTGAACTCTCTCATATAGTCCTCCACTAGAAACATGGTGTTTGTTGATAAAAACATTTTATTATCTTTAGGGCTATAAAAGAATACACCCCTAGTTTCCTTAAGATAGCCTACAAATAGGCACACCTGTGAACGTGGCTCCAACTTAGTAGTCTTATTCTTCAGCACATGTGCTGGACACCCCTATATGCGGAAATATAGTAAACTACTTTTACGACCACTCCACATCTCTAAGGGAGTCTTAGGAACAGACTTAGATGGAACTACATTAAGGATATACATTGGTGTTTGCAATGCATACCCCCAGAATGAACTAGGTAGTGAATTATAACTAAACATAGATCTTATCATGTCTAGTAGGGTCCAATTTCTCCTCTCTGTAAATCCTATTTGTTGTGGTGTTCCAGGTGCTGTGAGCTGGGATACTATCCCATGCTCAACTAAGAATTCCTCAAAATCTTTGTCAAGGTATTCTCCACCACGATCCGATCGTAGAGTTTTGATTGTCTTTCCTAACTGGTTCCTAACCTCAACACGATACTCCTTGAACTTTTCAAAAGTATATGACTTGTGCTGTATTAGGTAAACATACTAATATCTTGAATAATCGTCAATAAATGTGATGAAGTATTCATAACCACCTCGGGCTCTTACATTCATCAGTCCGCAAATATCCGAATGTATTAGTTCAAGTGGTTGACTAGCTCTTATACCTTTTCCAGTAAAATGTCTCTTGGTTATTTTTCCTTCTAAATAGGATTCAAAAACTGGTAAAGTTCTGAGCTTTAACTGGTTTAAGGCTCCGTTCTTTATCAATCTATCTATCTGATCAAGGCTGATATGACCAAGTCTAAGATGTCACAGATATATGTCATCGTGAGAAATCTTTTGCTGTTTAGTTTTAGGCTTTTCAACCTTAAACATTTCGGTGTTGAGCAATGACATATGTGTTAACGGTCTTAACATATATAAGTTATTTTATGAGTTTCATGTGCATATGATTAATCCATTTCTACCAATAATAACCAAATTACTATTAAAAGAAACAGAAAAAACATACAATTATAGAATGGACCGTACCTATAGATAAACCACAAATAGAGTACCCGATTTGTTTGCTCTCAATGGACTATTTTAGATTACTAACTTCAGACTTAAATCCTCTTGTACATGACACTCATACACTAAGTCTGAAGGCATATGAGTAATCTAGGTTAATCAAGATAATTTACAATATGCGATATTTGAACAAACACTTTGATAAATGAATACTGAATCAATTTATTTCATAACATATAAAACTGTTTACATTACATGAAGCTCTAGGGCATATATCCCAACATTCCTTTACATACCGCTTGTCAATAAACGTTCGCACTTGCTTTTGAAGCTATTTGTTCTCATCGGGATTGGTTCTATAAGCTAGCTTGTTGAGAATAACTGCTCCAAGTTTGAAGAATATCTGGTGCTCAATTCATTTAATAGGTGGAAGCCCAATGGGTATGTCCTCTGTCAGTACGTCAATGTAATTGTGAAAAGGAGATGAAATAGACACAAGAAGGAAATGGTCAGTATTAGTAAATTAAAGATGTGGCTCATTGTAGACTAACAATAGCATAAGCTTTATAGCCTTGAAATAGTTCCTCATTTCACCCTAACATATGTGAAAACTCTTTTTCACTCTCCCTTTTATTTCCCAGTCACGTTCACTCGTACTCCCCTTCGAAACTCTCACGGCCTTGGCCTTGTTTTTCTCATTAGGTTCGGCATTTGCCCCTTTTATCTCACCACTCTCACTAGTTTCACATAAGGTGGTGTTTCCCCTCACTCCCCATTCACTCTTTATCACACTTAAGTTGTAACTTAACCTGATCTTCATGGACGTATTTGGGTGTAAGTGGGTATATGGTAATGGATTTTCCTTAATGCTGAAATGAGTATTTGTTCTTGAACCTATCATGGACAACCTTCTTATCAAACTGCCACGACCTGCCAAAAAGAATATGTCATACATGCATCGATATCACATCACATAGAACATCATCTGTGTACGACCCAATGGTAAATCTCAATAATGCTTGCTTTGTCACCTTTATTTCACGACAAGCTCAATAATACATGTTTCGTCTCCTTTATTTCGCCAAAATAATTTTACAACTGTAACTTGTAAGGCTTAGGGTGCTTTAAGCAAATCAACCCTAACCGCTTAATCAAATATGTGCTAATAAAATTAGTAAAACTACCTTCATCTATGATCAAACTACACCCATTGCCATTCACAATGCATCTAGTGTGGAATACGTTCTCCCTCTGCTGCTCACTCTCATCCACTATAACATGTTCATTAAAAGCACCCCTAACAACTAGAGATAAGTAGAGTACACCTCTCCGCTCTTCTTATCAATCACTGAGGTGCGCCTATTGGGACATTGTAAAGCATATTGTCCCATTCCCACATATTTGGAACACTTGACATCCTTAGTTCTGGTAGTTGTACCCTCAGGTTTTGGTATAGTTTTCCTCAGTTCTGCAGCCTCCTTACCCTTTGCACTAGGTTCGGCCCTAGGCTTATTAAACCATCCACTGACCTCACCTCTAGGCTTGTCTAAGCCTCCATCCCGTTTCTCCATTTCCCCTTCCATGCGGAAGTAGCTTGAGTACCAAATCTAGATGTGGAATTTATCTTGAGTTACCTCTCTACCTTCATAGCCATCTGAAGCATATCCTCAAAATTAACATAATGATGCAATTCCACCATGTTGGCAATCTCTCTATTCAAGCCCTATAAAAATCATGTGATAGTAGTCTCTGTATCCTCAAATACATTTGTCATAATCATGGCAACTTCCATCTCTGTATGATAGTCCTCAATAGTCTTGGTCCACTGATACATCTGTTGTAGTTTATGATACAGCTCCCGATATAATGGTTGGGTATGAACCTCTTTCTCATAAGACCCCTAAGTTATGCTCATATCTGGACCGACCTTTCTTGGTTTCTTCTCTGAGTAGAAATAATATGATCCCACCAAATCATAGCTTAATCAATAAACTCAGTTGATGCTAGATTGATATTCTTATCGTCTAAGTAGTGTTTGTTGGACAGTTATGACCCATAACATCACTATTTGTACAGATCATCGTGTTTTTGTACAAATTAAGCATGTGACAAAGGAAAGTGCTCTTTTATCATTTGTAATTAGATTACCAAGATGTATAAATGATAGAAGGTCCATATGATTAGTTCCGGATTGATAAGATATGAGACAGTATCAATCTATGAAGGTTTAATCATTAAATATCCCTAGTCGTAGTATTATCGAGACTGGACATCGATAATGCGGAATAGACTAGTATTACACTTGTGCGCGTTGTGGGAGCATAAGAGCATAGTTCTCATATATTTGGGTATAGGATACTCATGCAAGTGTAATAAGAGGTTGTGTTTGCCGATGGTACGGAAATAGCTTCGCTTTGGATAGACCCCTCGGAATTCCATTGGTAGTATGACTATGTGTCTATGGAAGTCCGAATCAGGGTAGGTGTATTTGGTATTAACCTGAGACTTGCACCGCTAATACTTGTGACAACCAATGTACTTTGGTTTTGGTCGTCCAGGGCTTTAACAGGTTTTGTGTACGCCTCTTCTGGGTATATTGAGAATCGTAGTGTATTGTGTGTGATGTCGAGATGGAAGTATCACTCCAGTCATAGTGGAGATGATGATCACATAGGATACGGAACTGGTTCTCTTATATGTTGCAGCTATCGGGATATTATGACTAGGTCATGTTTATCCGATTATAGAGACTAGTTACCAGAGATCTGATATGTGCTTCGTACGGGGCAGACACATTTCCAGCCCCAGGCCTTGCACGTGACATCCGATACTGGATCGAAATACGCAATACTACGTATACTACGCCTGATATAGATCACATATTCCAGTAAGAATATTTCTGGAGAATTGGGTAGGCATGGTGCTTTGCTAGAAGCCAACCATGTCTTGTAAATCGGTAAAAACGTAGTACTAGCTACGTACTTGTTCGGATAGTCCGACGACCAGATTTACTGCCAACATATCTGGGGATCTCATGGGCCGCTTCCCGAAGATTCACTGATGACATATGACTCGCACTTTATTAATCTAGGATTAATTAATTGGGAGAGAAAATTAATCTGGGATTAATTTCGGAGATATTTTATCTGGGATAAAATATTTATTAAAGAGAGAAAATGATTAACTTGGAATTAATCGATAAAATTAATATATTCGATATATTAAACGAAATTGGATTTCGATGCGGAATTAAAATTAGATTTTAATTCGGGCGAACGAGTTAATTTAGAATTAATTCGTTAGCGACGTGAATAGTGATTTTGCTACGCATAATTATTTAATTACGTTGCAACGGAAAAATCATTAATTTGGAATTAGCGAACCCAAGCCTGGGAGTGTTTGCGGGCGCACTCGCATTACGAATTAAAGTGCGGCCCACAAGTCACATCAAGCGTCAAATCACTTGTCACTTTGAGTGATGTGATGTCTAGTCACTTTTGATGTGAATAGTGATGGAGGTGGTTGTTGCTTTAATGCTTTGACTTTTGGTAAATGGATTTTTGAAATTCATTTTTGTGTATTAGATACACAACTCCAACAACCAAACCAACTCATTCATTCTCTTCCTCTCCTTCTCTCTCACTCACGGCCTTGGGCCATTTTTTGCTCTCAAAATTCTGTAATTTCCGAATTCAAGGAGAAGCATAAGGGAATTTTGCGGTAAAATTTCCGGGGTGCTAGCATGCTTTAAGGGTCTTGCGAAGGTGATAGGGAAACCGACTTGTGCGCATGGAATCACCATTTGAAAGCATGGAGCTTGGACCGAAAATGGAGCACAAAAGGAGCCTAAAGCTAAGAACCTTGGAGGACAAAAGCTTGAAGATTTTGATGTTCCTCGCGTCGCAAAATCCGATAGTTATAAGTGTGATTCTGCCATGCTTTTACGAGTATTCAAATATATGTTTCATTGCTTGAAATCGATCCCGGGACCTTAGAGAAACCCAACAATGGTATCAGAGCCATTTTGAGCATGAAACTTGATTAGGGTAAAATTTGGGCAAAATCAATTTGAGCATGATTTGATAAAATTAATTGATTGAGTATGCTTGAATGGTGTTGTATTGAAGTTGTATATGATCAATTTCATGAAAAGTTGATTGGATCAATTTTTGCCCAAAATTATGGCTTGGCCGAAACTTGGAGTATTGCCCTAAGTCATGGTATTTTGTGTTTTTTGATCATTGGATGAGTTGGAAAACATTGGGTAATGTTGATTTTGGATTTAATTGGATTGAAACCGAATCGAACAATAAAAACCCCAAAATGCCGAGACTTGATAAGAATGAAAATGATGTGAATTTTTTTTGATTCAAATGTGTTGGACATATGTTGATGATAATGAGCATAATTAATTGAGTGAATTAGTATTTTGGAAATGTTAATTTGGTTAATTAATTATGGCATACACTTTGGTTAAGTTAATTACGAAATTTGGAATTTTGAAATTAAATTAATTGGGCTTAAATTTGGAATTGGACTTTTAAAGTTGTAATTGGGCTTAATGGGCTTGGTTGGGCCAAGTTTGGTTTAGGCTAATTGGTTGGATCCAATTGGGCCCAAAACCATTTCCATAAAGTCCAATTATGACTTAATGGACCTTTAACATTAATTGGGCCTAATGGGCCAAAATTGGTTTCTTGGCAAATAAGGGTGATTCCTTAAATGGGCTTTGGTATTTGGGTTTGACCCATATTGACCAAAAGTCCATGCCTTAAGAAATTAATTAAAATCCCATTGGACTTTAATTAAATTAACATTGGATGTTAAATGGGCTTTGAGACCCGTAACGGTTAGATTTAGAATCTAAGTCGTAAAGGCACATTAAAAGTGTAATTATTTAATTTGGAATTAAATAATAAATTAGTATTAAATACAAATTGAATTGGATTTAATTTTGTAGTTTAATATAATTCGTGAATTCGTACTTTGAGTACTTATTCACAAAACGAGTCGGACTCGCGTAAAATCAAATTATTGTTTCAACATTGGATGGTCATTAATATTCAGATTAATTAATTGGATTAGATTGATTGATAACATGCTTGTGTGAATACATGGATGTGATGTATGAATAATGCATATCAGGTGGATATTAGATGGGTGAGGGAAATTTTGGAAATTATTGTAATAAATTTAGAATTTATTAATTGGACCTGCGTGTCCAGCCTATAACCTCTTGACTCTGTGTATTTCTCTTCTCACCTATTCCCCTCAATGTAAATGAGGTTTCTTTAGAAGTGTTATGTAATCGGGTAGAAGTAATACTTGTGCTAGCGGGAGAGAGGAAATGGAGAGATTTGTTCTAGGAACAATGTTTAAGTATCCATCCGCATATCATTATTATATTTATTTATTTACGTGCCTTATTATGTGTTTAGAATGTATGTTTAAGGGTGTATGATGATGAGACCTAACAAAGATAATTAATTGGTTGCCAACTACATATTAAGCGTTTTTTCCTTCCATTGAGTGATTCTTACTGAAGATCCAAGACTGAAATTGGTTTGTTGGCCAAAGTCAAGACCTTTGTCCGTCGCGGATGTGTTTGAATCATGAAGGCTTTGTTCCATATCAGTGTCTTGTCCAAGTTGTGATTTTTGGCCGAAGTCAAGATCACTTCTTGTCCATCGACATTGATTACGAAGCTTTTCAAGGTCAATGGGTTCCGCTTAACTGGGATCACTAAGTTTGTTGTGCCAAAGCCAAGGCTTAGTTGATTCAGAGGAAAAATGTTAGGAAAATATATTGGATATATTGGCATACATAAGATATATGTTTCTGACTTGGATGTCCACCTACTGGATCTAGGAATTGGATGATATCCAATTGATCTTAGAGATCTACCTAGTTAATTATCATACAATTTGTTGGCCAAAGTCAAGATTGTGTGTTATTTAACGGGATACTAGCCCACTAGGAAACAAGGTTTCCCGAGTATTCAACAGAGGGTTAGAGGCTCGCCGAAAAATAGTGGGAGGCAAGTATTAAATTTGCAATATTCGTTTAGTTACTTGCCATACGCGCTCATTTCAATTTTTCGTCAAAATAAATTAATATATTAGTTGGACTAATATTTAATTGTTGTTTTAATTAAACAATTGGACTGTATTCAAACTATTTCATTTATAGTTGATTATATAATTGGATTATAGTAATCAATATATTTGAATTAACTAATTTTAATTAATAGTTGATTTTATAATTTGATTATAGTAATCAATATAATTGAATTTAACTAATTTAAATTATAGTTGATTATATAGTTGGACTATAGTAATCATTATAATCAATAGTACCTAAAATCGTTGATTAAATAGTTGGACTATTAGAATCAAGATAATTGAAAGATTGGTGTTTAAAACATAATCCTGGGAGAAAATGTATTTAAACGGCTTTAATTTTCAAATTGGGAATAAAATTTCAGGATAGTCCTGGAAACCAAGAAGTTACTTTATTTGATATAGTGATGTCTCGAGCCTAACCCAGGAGTTGAGCAAATAGTAGAACATGATATTTGGAATATTAATGTGATGATAACTTTAGTGCTTAATCCATTAAGCTTGCCAAATAAACTCCTTAATTTCTTAATCAGAACTAAGGATTAGATCCCTATAGTATGATAATGAAATTGAAGGATCTTCATAGATCTATCCTTAGATCTTAGAAGTACAGATTGCAATAGATAACTCTTGGAGAGTTAATGGCTATACTCAAGGAGACAAAGCCAGAGTTTGCAATAAGGCAAGAAGCGCAAGGCGCATCTTACTTCGATATTCTAGAAGGCCAAGGCTTGGCCGAAGGCTTATGGGGTGTAGAAAATGGGCAAAGGCAAAGTCATTATAATCTTCTGGGAAGACAAAGGACATATCCCAAGATGTCAGCCTAAACTGTGGCAAACGGGGTCACTGGAAGCGTGACTGCTGTATGGACAAGGTAGACATGAAGGAATTGAAGATGGTGCAAGGCTCCGACTTCAAATATGTTTGTTATAAACATGTTCACAACTAGTATTAAAATTGGATTTTAGATACTAAGTGTGGTACATAAATAAATGTACTGCTGTGCAGAATCTGCTGAGAGCAGGATACTGACTTCGGTTGAGATTAATCTGCGAGTTGGAAACGGGACGACAGTCGCTGTTTTAACCGTAGAAACCTATGTTTAGGAACTACCCTTTGGGTATGTACTTAAATTAGGAAACTGTTACAATATAACTAGTTTGACTAGAAACATTATCTCTATATCAGGGTTTAACCCGTTGCGGGTATACCTTTGTATTCTAGAACACTAAAGTGTTTTATTTTATAAAGATGATATTGAGATAAATACATTAGATGTAAATAACAGTATTTATATTTTGAATATAAATGAATCTCAAACGAATAACATGACAAACAAATAGCTCAAACTGATTTAATCAGTTGAGACTTATAAGTGGCATTGTTGTCTGGGACACAATTAAACAAGACTCGTATATCCACACTTTCGAAGAGTCGATACTAGGACGGATTTGATTCTATTCAAATGATGTCTACGGATCTAGTTTAAGAGGCAAAGTTCCTGAAACACCTTTTACTTGGTAAAAGTACAAGTGCCACCGATCTATTAGCCATCTTTCATAGTGACATAAGTGGGCCCATGTCTAGCTAGGCTAGAGGTGGATATTAATGTTTCGTGACCTTTACGGATGTGGCATCGCGTTATGGTTATGTGTTTCTTTTGAAACACGAATCGGAAACTTTTGATAAATTCAAAGAGTTTCGACACGAAGTAGACTAATAGATCGGCTAAAGTATTAAACATCATGATTGGATCGTGATGAAAATACTTAAGCAATAAGTTTCTAAAATGCTTGAAAGAGTATAGTATTCTTTCAATGAGAACACCTCCTGGAACACGTCAATTTGACGGTGTGTCTGAACGGAGAAACCGAATTTTGTTGGACATGATAAGGTTAATCATGAGTCGCTCTCAGCTACCATTTCCTTCAATGGATACGCTTTAAACAGTGCAAAACTTATTTTGAATAATGTTCCATGAAAATCTGTTTGACAGACATCATATTAGATATGAACAGGAAAGAAATTGGGCTTTCTCATTCCTGAAGATTTGGGAATGCTAGGCATATGTTTGGATGATACCAAACTAGAACCCAAATCGGATAAGTGCCTAAGTTATGGGTTATCCTAGGGAAACCAAAGCATAGTACTTATACAACTCACAAGAGAACAATGTAATTGTTGCTCACCATGCGGTTTTCCTAAGAGGAATACCTATATGCAGTGGTAAGTGGGAGGAAATTAAAACTCGATGAAAATCGGAGTAATACTATTCCAGGCACCGATTCCTTAATGGAACACAGATAGTTTATCAAGGATGAAACTATTCCAATAATCTTCAAATACATAAGAACCGCGTAAGTTGGAGAGAGTCAGAAAATAACATGGGGTATGGGTTTCTGATCTCACCTCGTAAAGATGTCAATCTTGTTGAGGAATACGAACTGACTACGTATGAGAAAGCGATACAAGGTATCGACTCCCAATTATGGCAAAGTGCCATGAAGTCCAAAATGGATTCCATGTATACCAACCAAGTTTGGATACTAGTTGATGTACCGAATGGCATTATGCCTATTAGTACTATATAAGTCTTCAAGGAAGACATACATGGAAGGCAACATATCAACGTACTATGTTAGGGTTGTTGCAAAAAGGTATCGTTATCAACATTGTGTTGATTAAGACGAAACATTTTACTCATTGCCATGGTTAAATCCATTTGGATAATGCTTGCTGATGCTGCATGTTTCATTTATGAAATGTGGCAGCTGAACGCCAAAACTGTTTTCTTTAACAGAAACCTTTTAGAGGATGTTTATAACATCCTGACGGTTTTATCGTACCAAAACGAGCAAATAAGGTTTGCAAGTTAATTCGATCCATGGATGGATTGAAGCAAGCATTGCGTTCTTGAAATTATCGTTTTGATGTAATCATAATGGTATATGATTTAATTCAAAACAAATATGATTCTTGTGTATATAAGGAGGTTAGTGGGAGCGCACTGACAGTGATTTTCCTAATAATGATGATATATCATTTCTTGGAAATGATATTCCCATAATACAATCGGTGAAAGCTTGGCTTTCCTGAAAAATTCTCAGTATAATTCTTGGGAGAAACAACCTTTATTCTAGGAATAAAGATCTACTGGGATATATTTAAAGTTGTTAGTACTCTCCGAGAACTCGTACATTGAAAAATGTACGCGACCTGGTGTCTCATACGCTTTGAGCATATGGAGTCACAATCAGGCCAATCCAAGTGATAGTCATTTGATTAATGTTAAGAACATCCTTGAGTATCTTAGAGGAACTAAAGATGCTTTCTTATACTATAGAGAAGGAGAACTTGAAGTGACTGGGTTCACCGTTGCAAGTTTCCTAACCGATAATAACAACTATAAGTCGTAACAACGGTACTACACAGTTTGAATAATTGAACAGTGAGTTGGAAATCTTCTAAGCAAGATACTGTTACCGGATAAACAATAAAAGTGGATTATTGCTGCAACTGAGGCAGGAATAGAAGGCATTTGGGTCGATAATAAATCTAATTAGATTAGAATAGTTCTGTTAGCAGCTAAGGTAGGCTACAGCACAGGCTAAAGAATTAATGGTCTCATCAACGATCCAGATATATACTTCAATTATTCATCTGATTCGTTCGGATCATACATCGTGGCAATGTGATGATCGAATAAATCGCATCAGATGATAACACTGCAAATCCGTTGACGAAAATCTTTGCTCAGTAGAAATTTGAGCGAACCGTACATAGTTCGGGTGTAGGACACTTGAGTGATTGGCTATAGGCCAAGTGGGAGATTGTTGGATAGTTATGACCCATAGCATCACTATTTGTATAGATCATGGTGTTGTTCTACAAATTAACTATGTGACAAAGGAAATTGCTCTTTTATCATTTGTAATTAGATTACCAAGATGTATAAATGATAGAAGGTCCAATGATTAGTTCCGGATTGATAAGATATGAGACAGTATCAATCAATGATGGTTTAATCAATAAATATCCCTAGTCGTAGTATTATCGAGACTGGACATCGATAATGCGGAATAGACTAGTATTACACTTGTGCGCGTTGTGGGAGCATAACGGTATAGTTCTCATATATTTGGGTATAGGATACTCATGCAAGTGTAATAGGAGGTTGTGTTTACCGATGGTACGGAAACAGCTTCGCTCTGGATAGACCCCTCGGAATTCCATTGGTAGTATGACTATGTGTCTATGGAAGTCCGAATCAGGGTAGGCGTATTTGGTCTTAACCTGAGACTTGCACCGCTAATACTTGCGACAATCAATGTACTTTGGTTTTGGTCGTCCAGGGCTTTAACAGGTTCTGTGTACGCCTCTTCTGGGTATATTGAGAATCGTAGTGTATTGGTGTAGGCACTGCATTTTTGCATATAAGTCCCTATGATGAGTCTCATTTGGAGACACTACCTTTGAAGTCACGGAAGTTGCGGGGAACGGATGTCGGAAGGGGAAATTCATAATAAGTATGTCACTAGATTCATTTCACAAGTTCACTATTTTCATTCGTGCTGCGTTCGCAACCACGTTCAAATGTCAAGAAGATTACGAGCGTTCGTGTAGCGTTCGAATCGGCGTTCAAACGGTGTCGGTATTTCTGGTTTTACTGCTAGCCTCACACCCAAGCCCAATTATCCCACCAAAGCCCATAAAACACATCCAAATTAATTAAATACATATTTAACACATGACAAAATTAAATAAAATCATGCCTAATTAAAATCAATCAAGATCATTATATTCCTAACTAAACAAATATCATGCCTAAACAAAACAAATTAAATATATGAACTTCCTAATTAAGCATAATCTTGTCTCCAATCAATCTTTGGTTTTCCTTGTTTAACACTAAATCAAATCCTCCTTTAATGCACAAATCCCTTCCTTGTCAAGCAAAGATTCACCCATCCCATTTGCCTATAAAAACAAAGCTATTCCAACCCTTGAACCCCATAACTCTCACGCATATAAAGAAAAGAAAAAGCCTCTCCATTCACGCCTAATACACTCAAGAAGAAACAACCTCCTCTTCCCTCCATAACTGAAAATCACAGCCCCTAAAACATCCACTGTATTATCAAAAATCACTATCTATAAAAAAAACTGTTTGACCGAAAAACTGCCCCTGGAACACCCCCCAAACTATCGAAACTCACCCTAAACAACAGTCCTTAACATCACCAAAACAACAGCCCCAAATACCCCAAAATAGTGGCATAAAATACTTGAAATAGTGACCAGAAAACATCACCGAAAGAGCAGCAAAATACAGTAAAAACAACAGCAAAACAGGGAGAACGACGACTCATACAGTGAGACAATGAACGAGAGTAGTGAACCAGTGAACCAGAGGAGTTGCGGAGTGTTAGCCCTTCCGACGATCGTGTACCGTACATCTGAGAGGTGATTTAAAAGGTTAGACCTGAGGGCACTTTTTCTATTTATTGTCCTTCGTTTTTTAATTGTTTTATTCGCATGAGAGTCGTTTGTGGATGCATGTTGTGGTTTTCGAATGAAAGGGAAAATGTGTCATCTCTTGTGGTATATAGGATAGAAACCCAGACGTAAATTCTGTAGCCGAATCCGAATGGACGGTAGTGCGGTCTGTACTTGGGATACAACTCCACGTACCAATTGAGTAAACGGCACATATCTCCTTTTATTTTATCTTGATTGTTTATTATCCGCATCTTATATTTCGCCATTTTACTTTTTGTATGTTTTTTTTTTGTGTGTTGATGATGTGATGCGCATGGGCTTAGCATATTGGTCTAAAGGTTTTCCATTTGAGGGAAGAAAAGGCCAAAAGGCTACCTTTACGCCAATACTTTGCCGCGCCGGACAAAGTATGTTTGGTTAGATGTGAGATATGTTCAACCGAGCATACGAAGTCCTATATCATTCTCTTTACTTTCTATGCATTATGATGTAACGCGCATGGGCTAACTAGGGTGGATTAAATGTCCTCTATTCGAGGGAAAATGCCTGAAGGCTACCTTCCAATGATGTTTTGCCGCGCTTTTTGTTATGTTATTGACTTTATACATATCATTGTTCTATTTATGCATAATCCGCATGGGCTAACTAGGGTGGATTAAAGGTCCTTTATTCGAGGGAAAATGCCTGAAGGCTACCTTACCACGATGTTTTGCCGCGCTTTTTGTTATGTCATTGACTTTATTCATATCATTGTTCTATTCATGCATGTATTGCATTCTAATGAGCATGGGCTAACTAGGGTGGATTAAAGGTCCTATATTCGAGGGAAAATGCATGAAGGCTACCTTTACCATGATGTTTTGCCGCGCCGGACAAGGTACACCCGATTGAATGGGAACAAGTTCAATCGGGCACACGGGGTCCTACATTATGGATTTGCTTATTTATCTATGTGTTGTGTCGTCTCTCATGCATCCGGTCTGGTCCCGTTCGAACGCGTTTACAAACGCTACTCGAACGCGAATGTGTTTTGTTTCATCAGGTCCAGTCTCGTTCAAACGCATTCTCAAACGCTACGCGAACGCGAACCTTCTTTTTACCATTCGAACGTGTTTACTAACGCTACTCGAATGCGCATGTATTTCCTTTGTTTTATCGTGCATCAGGTCTGGTCCCGTTCGAACGTGTTCTCAAACGCTATACAAACATGAACCTTCTGTTTACCATTCGAACGCATTTATGAATGCTACTCGAACGCGAATGTGTTTTGTTTCATCAGGTATTTTCCCGTTCGAATGCATTCTCAAACGCTACGAATGTGAACCTTCTATTTACCGTTCGAACGCGTTTACAAACGTTACTCGAACGCGAATGTGTTTTGTTTCATCAGGTCCAGTCCCATTCGAACGCGTTCTCAAATGCTACGTGAACGCGAACCTTCTGTTCACCGTTCGAAAGCGTTTACTAACGCTACTCGAACGCGCATGTATTTCCTTTGTTTTATCATGCATCAGGTCTGGTCCCGTTCGAACGCGTTCTCAAACGCTATACAAACGTGAAACTTCTGTTTACCGTTCGAATGCGTTTACGAATGCTACTCGAACGCAAATGTGTTTGGTTTTATCAGGTCTTGTCCCTTTCTAACGCATTCTCAAACGCTATACGAATGCGAACCTTCTTCGAACACGTTTTCAAATGCTAAACGAATGCGCATACACTGAACTGAGTCCTTTTCATCACATGTCATGCATAATTGTTTCTTAGGTGATTTCTCTTGTATCATGTAATAAATCATACTATTTGTATCCCTGTATTTATCTATTTGATGTGTTCATGAGATGGTATTCAAGCATGATTAGGCCGTTAGTATGTTACTTGGTTCTTAAGCATGATTTAGCCTATTTAGTTGTTTATTTTCAAGCATGATTAGTCATTTATTTTGTGTTTGGAATTTGCATTATGTTTAGGTTGTTCTTTCTTTTCCGCATTTTTAGATCGAAGTATGTTCATGAGATTTCTGTGTGTTATTGCATGTTCGCCGTTATGATGATTTCTTTCATGCATGTGAACCTAAAAATGGAATAGTCTTGGAAATATGTTGCTTAGGCTTGGTTAAATTATTGCATAAATCATTTCATTACAAGTGCCATAAGTAAGGGACCATTCCGAACCCAACGGTTTGAGGTATTCCCTTGTGAGTGGTGAGTGCGACCTTAAATCTTTGTCCCGGTTCATACCGGATGGCGACTCCATTATTCTCCGGTTTAGTCCCTCGCGGGCTACTCCATACTCCCAACCGGGCCGCGAGCCCGGAACAACATGCGTCACCTTGTTTCTGTGTTCACACAGTCTGGCGACTCCACTGGGGATAGAGAATCGGCCCCGAAATAATGTCTTGTAATATTATGATTTGTGCTTTAATTAACCGTGTCTACTGTGGGTTAAAAGGGGTTTAATCAAAGGCACTTTTAAGACTGGGTAATGGTTTGGTGTCTTCCTTCATTCACTACCTTTCTATAAGGAAAATATGTGAAGGCACCTAGATAATCATTTACTCGTAGCCTATTGTGATGGACTAAATTTGGAGGACTCATTGTTTATTCCTATCACCAAGCGATAAGAGCCTAAGAGGCTTGGGTACTTAAGAGAGCCTCGCTCCACCCTCCCTCTGGGGAATCTACAATGGGAAATCCATCTGACAGTCAGTCACACACCATAACTCGTTGGCACGTACTGTAAGGTATAAAAAAGGTGCGCTCACTTGGTCGCTCGAACCCTTGAGTGGGGAGACCTAGTTGTGGGCAATCCTTCGCCAGCGAGAGTCTTTGTCTACACTCCCGCAAACCCATACGTAGATCGGGGTTGTATGGCCTATAGCAACGATTTCCTTGTGCTTGTGGACCATCCTCATTTGGATGCAGTTGGACTTCTTGTCAGAAATGCAAACTTGTTGGGCCATTTAAACTGGTACGAGTTCGTATCCTATGACAATTGGGCCAAAAGCTTCTGAAATGTTGATGGGCCACCCTGTAGAAATTATTTATGTATGCTTGTGTTTGGGAACATTGTCGTTTGGATCCATTCGGACCTTTTGTCATGAGGTATGGGCTTGTTGGGCCATTTAAACTGGGACAATAACATATCTTATGATGATTGGGCCAAAAGCTTCTAAAACGCCAATGGGCCATTATATGTTTGCGTTTAAGAACATTATCATTTGGATACGATTGGACTTCTTGCCATAAGATTTGAACTTGTTGGGCCATTTAAACTAGGACGAGTTCACTCCTATGACAGTTAGCCCAAAAGCTTCTATAATGATGATGGGCCGATTTGTGTGAAAATTTCAATGAATTGATATATTCCTTGTATCGCATGCATCTCATTCATCTCATGCATACATATATCCTGTTAACACCCTCTATGTCTATAAAAGACATCATAGATTCCTGTTGGGTTAGGAAAAAGGGAAGACTCACTAAAAGACCGGTAACAGATATGAGTACATCCGATAACGAGGTATCCCAGATAGATCAGTTGGAAAACGGTCTAGCCAAAATTACTGAACAGTTGCAAGCCTTGACTACTGCTGTGGCTGGTATGGCTGTACCCCGTGCTGGGGGAATTCTGAGAATGTCAGGCGTGAGGAGCCTCCGAATGGCTTGGGGGATGATATCCCCGCTTTTGATGACGACATGGCAGAGTATGCGATAGGCATAGTGATTGGGTCTCAGGCATAATTTCAGAAGCTTTGGGATCAGGTTGAAATAGTTACCCGCAAAATGAGGGGTAAACATGAAGAGTTGTTAGATTATGAGGCAATGACCTTTGAAGAACAGTTGCCAGCTTAGTTCAAGATGCCGGATATGGCTAAGTTCAACGGGAATGGGGATCCGAGGGTCCATCTTCGTCAGTATGTTTCACTTATGAGTTCGGTGGGTTTATCCAAGCGTCAAATACAGAAAATGTTTGGGATGTCACTTGAGGGGGCGCCGGTAGTTTGGTATCACAGCCTTGAGAAGAAGATTATGGAAAATTGGAGGGAACTGGCTGATGCTTTCTGAAGCAATATGTTACAGATATGGAAATTGATTTGTCACTCCGAGATTTGGAGAACACTAAGCAAAAGCCGGAGGAAAGCTTCAAATAGTATGTAGACCGCTGGAGAAGCCAGTTCCTAAAGATGCAGACTCGGCCCTCAGAGAATGACCAAATTAAGATGATTCTCAAGGGCACCAAGCCCTCCATCTATAGGAAACTGAGGAGAATGACCTCCATGATCAATGACTTCCGACAGTTGAGGGAAACTGTCATGGATATTGAAGAAGAAGAATGAGAGAACATGAAGTTTTATGGCCTAAGTAGGAGGCCTATTGGGGGAACATCAGGTACCAAACCTATTCCTGCAGAGACTGCTGCCATCCAGAATCGGAGATTCTCCAACTTAGGGAGACCCTTGTGTAAGGTACTGGAGAAATTAAAAAGACAAGGACTTCTGAAACCCCTGGAGACCAAAACACTTCCCAACCCTCCACCACCACATCTCAACCTGAGCCAATACTGTCACTTCCACCAACAGAAAGGCCATGACACTGACAATTATGCCCGCCTCCGCCATGAAATCCAGGACCTTGTAGAATCCAAAAAGATACCCGACCCTGAAACAGAACGCCCCAACACACACCAAAATCCCCTACCAAATTACCATTCTGTCCCCCCACCGACCTATATGATAAACTCTGGCCTACCCGAAAGCCTTGTCCTCAAATCCTTTGACCATCAAGTCTATTGCCTTGGAATTTGGGATAGTAACAGTGAAGATGAGACAGAATGGGGGCAGAATTTATGGGAAGACTTCTCCAGTAGTGATGAAGAAGAAGTAAGGGGGTGATACGCAGTTGGCGTTTCTACAATGATATGACTGAGAAGGGTAAATGAGTGTTATCAGAGGGTAAGGAAGTGGCTGAGAATACAGAAAATGTTGAGGGAGATGTAGTGTTGCAGCAGTTGAGGAAAACCCGAGCACAATTGAGTATCTGGGATTTGTTGTGTGCATTTCAGGAGCACAAGCGGGCCATTGTTGAGGCCTTAAGCAAGATAGTGGTGACGGAGGATGCCAACCCCGCAATGTTTGTTGGGTCAGTGCAAAAGGAGGTTTTGTAGGCAATCATTTTTTTCTGAGGAAGAACTCCCAGCTGAGGGGAGAAATCATAATAGACCTTTGTTTATCAGAGCTGAAGTGAGGGGTAAAAGGACCTCTTGTGTGATGGTGGATGACAGTTCATCCATTAATGTGTGCCCGTTTAAGATTTTGGCCAAGCCGGGTATAAAGACAACAGATCTGGATTCCTCTAGTATGACTATCAAGGCTTATGATGACAGTAAGCGAGGAGTTGATGGTAAATTTGTAGCAGCGGTCAAGGTTGGTCCTATTGAGGACGAAGTTGAGTTCACAGTGTTTGATAACCAACCACTTTTGCCTTGTTGTTGGGAAGGCCTTGGTTTCATAAGCTTGGGGGTGTGCCCTTCACTTTACATCAGATGATTAAGTTCCCTTATGGGGGAGAGATTGTCACCATCCGAGCTGAGGTAGACAATGTTGTGGCTGCTTTGGAAATACAACCTTTCACGAGGTTCCAAGTGTCGGTAACTTTTGAGGAATGGGTGGATCCTAAGGTAGCTAGGATCATGGGAAAAATGAAGTTCGAGCCGGGTGAGGGTTCAAAACTGCCAAACTTTAGAGGACAGACTACTCGGAGGGGTTTGGGGTACAAATCTGATGAGGAAAAGCCGAAGGTTAAAAAAAAGGGCTGAAATTGATGGATTGCTTTGTAAAGGCTTCAGGGTATCAAGGTAAGCCCGAACCAATAGAAGTTAACGGAATTGTAGTGCCTGGTTTTGAGATCTTCCAAGAGATGCTGGGTAAGAATCTGCTGACCGAAGAAGTTATGGAGGAAGAGAATTGGAAAGAAGAATTGATGAACTTGGAGAGCCTGACTCTCGAAGAGGATAAGAAGTCTGAGAAGAACCTGGTTGCGGAGGATGAAGTGTCTACCGATGATGAAGAAATTTATCTTCCGGATTTATTTGAGTGTACTCCCACATTTATTAGCAATAAAGACAATCATTTTTCTTATTTGCCCGAGTCTTTTTCCTCTAACTTGCATGGCTTGAGTATATTTGATATCAGCTCCACCAGAATGAATGCATTTAACTTGGGCACGCCTGAGAACCCCAAGGAAATTCTGATTGCAAGTGAAGTTACCGATGAAGAGCGGGAGAAATTAGAAGAAGTATTGGTCAGATATGCCAAACTGTTTGCTTGGTCATATGAGGACATGCCTGGGGTAGACAGATGTTGGTTTCTATTACCAAGCCCCAAGATCAACAAGAGCAAACAAAATATATATAAATGAATGAACAATATTGAAGTATGGCGGAATCATACTCACAAAAATCGGAATGCGGATGCGTTGATGAAATGAAAACTTCTCCTTTGTGCAGTGATGAATTCGGCCAAGGTGGAAAGTGCAGCTCCAAGCTTTGTTTGATCCTCCCAAGCTCAAGGATTAGTTTCCCATATCACCTATGTATGATCCCTTGAAGGTGCTAGCCTTTGTTGTGATTTTGAATGCACAACTTCTTCAAATCTTGCCACAAAAATGAAGAAATGGAGAGCCCAAACTGCATGCAGTTTCGGCAATGTGAGAGAGAGGAGAGTTCTTGATTTTTTGTTACAAAAATCAATTTATATTTATGCCATAATATTATTAAATTAATAATAAACTTATGACACAAATCATGCAATGGCTTAGAGTGTCAAACACTCAATTTCCATGCAAAACCATTGACTGCATTGTACACTATCTCCATGCAATGCATTAGAGTTAAATAATGCATAATATGACATGTGTCATGTGGGCCCCACACGTTTCCAAATGAAAGTGGGCCCACGTGCACTCACGCGTTCGGTTCGATATTTCCGAAATACCGAACTTACGTCGCGACGTTAATTAAATCGAATTTAAATAAATAATTGCGCCTAGCGAAATTATTATTTACGTCGCTAACGAATTAATTCTAAATTAACTCGTTTGCCCGAATTAAAATCTAATTTTAATTTCGCGTCGAAATCGAATTTCGATTATTATATCGAATATAATTTTTACGATTAATTCCAAATTAATCGTTCTCTCTCTATGTATAGTACTTTATCCAAGATAAAGTCTCTCCGTAATTAATCCAAGATTAATCGAGTTTGAATCATACGTCATTGGTGAATCTTCGGGAAGCGACCCAAGAGATCTCCGGATATGTTGGCAGTAAATACGGTCGTCGAATTATCCGAACACGTACGTACCTCGTACTACGTTTTTACCGATTCACAAGACAAGGTTGGCTTCTAGTAAAGCGCCATGCCTACCCAATTCTCCAGAAATATTCTTATAGGAATATAAGATCTATATCAAGCGTAGTATACCGTAGTATTGCGTATATCGAACCAGTATCGATGATCACATGTTAGGCCTGGGGCTGGAAATGTGTCTGCCCCGTACGAAACATATATCAGACATCAAGCAACTAGTCTCTTTAAATCGGACAATCCTGACCGGGTCATATTGTCCCGATGGTTGCAACCTTTTATAGAGTACTAGTTCTGTGTCCTGCGTGATCATCACCTCCATATATCTGAGGTGATACTTCCATCTCGACATCACATCCAGTACACTACGATTATCGATAAACCCAGAAGAGGTGTACACAGAACCGGTTAAGGTCCCCAACCACCAAAACCAAAGTTTACCGATTGTCGCAAGTACTAGCGATGTAAGTCTCAGGTTAAGACAATATACACCTACCCTGATGCGGCCTCCCATAGACACGCAGACATACTACCATGGGATTCCGCGGGGTCTATCCAGAGCGAAGCTGTTTTCCATACCATCGGTAAAACACAACCTCCTATCGCACTTGCATAAGTTCCAATACTTAAATATATGAGAACTATGCCGTTGTGCCCTCACAACGTGCACAAGCGCAATACTAGTCTATTCCGCATTATCGATGTCCGATCTCGATAATACTCCGACTAGGGATATTTAATGATTAAACCTTTATGGATTGATACTGTCTCATATCATCTCAATCCGTATTAATCATATGGACTTTCGCCATTTATATATCAAAGTAAATAATATTACAAAACGGCAAAAGGCAATTTCATTATCACATAGTTAATTTTGTACAATAATACAATATCATTTACAAACAGTGACGCTATGGGACATAATGTCTAACAATCTACCACTTGGCCTATAGCCAGTCACTCAAGCATCTAATACCCGAACTATGTATGTGTCGTTCAAAAACTTGCTGAAGAACAGCCTTCGTCAGCGGATCTGCAATGTTGTCATCTGATGTGACCTTCTCGACCTTTACATCGCCACGATGGATAATCTCCCGAATCAGATGGTAACGTCGAAGAACATGCTTGGACCCGTTGATGAGACCTTGGTTCCTTACCTGTGCTATAGCCCCGTTATTGTCACAATACAATGGACGGGCTCAGCTGCTAACGGAACAACTTCTAATCCGATTAGGAACTTTCGGATCCAAACTGCCTCTTTTGCTGCTTCAGATGCAGCGATGTACTCCGCTTCTGTTGTTGAATCGGCAACAGTATCTTGCTTGGAATATTTCCAGCTCACTGCTCGTTTATTCAAACAAAAAATGTACCCGGATTGCGACTTGTAGTCATCCTTGTCGGTTTGGAAACTTGCATCGGTATAACCAGATACCGCAAGTTCTCCACCTCCATAAATTAAGAAAGCATCCTTAGTTCGTTTAAGATACTTAAGGATATTCTTAACTGCTATCCAGTGACCTTCACCTGGATCGGCCTGATACGACTGCACATGCTCAAAGCATATGAGACATCAGGTCGTGTACATATCATGGTATACATGATCGATCCGACTGCCGAGGCGAACGTATCCGACTCATGTTGTCTCTCTCTTCCTGAGTCTTAGGACACATGTCCTTAGACAGAGAGGTATCACGTACCATTGGAACCAATCCCCTATTGGATTGTTCCATGTTGAATCGCTTCAACACTTTTCAATGTATGTACTCTGGGAGAGTCCAAGCAGCTTTCTAGAATCTATATCCCGGTAGATCTTTATTCCAAGAATAAAGGCTGCTTCTCTCCAGATCTTTCATGGAGAATTTTAATGAAAGCCAAGCTTTCACCGACGTTAGCATGGGAATGTCATTGCCTATAAGCAATACGTCATCGACATAAAGGACAATAAAAGTAAGTGCTCTCCCACTAACCTTCTTGTATACACAAGGGTCATCTGCGTTTTGCACGAAATCATATTCTTTTATGATCTTATCAAAACGCTGATTCCATGACCGTGATGTTTGCTTCAATCCATAAATGGATCGATTTAACTTACAAACCTTGTTTGCAAGTCTAGGTACGATAAAACCGTCAGGCTGTTGCATATAAACATCCTCCAAAAGGTTTCCGTTAAGGAATGCGGTTTTTAACGTCCATCTGCCATATCTCGTAATCGAAATATGCAGCTATTGCAAGCACTTATCCGAATGGATTTAATCATGGCAACGGGTGAGAAGGTTTCGTCATAATCATACCATATTGTTGACGATACCCCTTCGCTACAAGCCTAGCTTTGTACGTTTGTACGTTGCCATCCATGTCGGTCTTCTTCTTGAAGATCCATCTGCATCCAATAGGCTTTACGCCTTCTGGTGCATCAACCAGTGTCCAAACTTGGTTGGCGTACAAGGAATCCATCTCGGACTTCATGGCTTCTTGCCATAAAGCGGAATCGATATTTTGTATCGCTTCCTCATACGTAGCAGGCTGATATCCTCAATAAGATTAATATCTACATGAGGTGAGATCAGGAACCCATATCTCTCAGGTACTGTTCTGACTCTCTCCGACCTACGCGGTCCTTGTGTATGTGAAGTTTTGTGGTACAGACTCATCCCGGACGGTCTGTTCTTGTTCCGTGTTGATTCATTGCCAGGAACAGTATCACTACGATCTTCATCGAGTTCTACTTTCCTCCCACTTACCACTGCATTTATAAAATCCTTCTCAAGGAAAAATGCTTGTAGAGCAACAAATACTTTGTTCTCTTGTGGGTGATAGAAGTAATATCCTTTGGTTTCCCTAGGATATCCTACGAAAAGGCATTTTCAGATTTGGGTTCAAGTTTGGTACCTTCCAAACGTTTAACATATGCCCAGCATCCCCAAATCTTCAGGAAGAGAAACCTGGTTTCCTTCATGTCCATATCTCATATGGAGTCTGTTCAACAGACTTCGACGGTACCTTATTCAAAATAAGTATAGCACTGTTTAATGCGTATCCCAGAAGGATATTGGTAGCTCAGTGCGACTCATCATTGACCTTACCATGTCCACAAGGTGCGGTTTCTCCGTTCGGACACACCGTTTAATTGCGGTGTTCCAGGAGGAGTCCACTGTGAAAGAATACCATATTCTTTCAAGTAATCTGAAACTCATAACTTAAGTATTCGCCACCCACCACGGTCTGACCGTAATGTCTTAATACTCTTCCCTGTTTGTTTCTCCACTTCGTGTCGAACTCTTTGAATTTCTCAAAAGTTTCCGACTTGTGTCTCATAAGATACACTAACCGTAACGAGATGCATCATCTGTGAAGGTTACGAAGTAGTGAAATCCACCTCTAGCCTGGCTAGCATGGGCCCGCATACGTCAGTATGAACGAGAGCCAACAGTTCGTGGCACGTTCACCTTTACCGCTAAAAGGTGATTTAGGCATTTTGCCAAAAAGACAAGATTCGCAGACGTCATATGAATTGGGATCAAATTCGTCCAAGTACCCACTCTTCGAAAGTGGGAATAGCGAGTCTTGTTGATGTGTCCTAGACGACAATCCACATATAAGCTTCATCTTTTAGATTACTCCTTTTGAGCCTTTTGTTTGTCATTTTAGGAGATTCATTTATATTCAAAATAAAAGACCGTTATTTGCAACAGCTGTGCAAATTTCTGCATCATTTTTATATAAATAACACCCAGTTTTCTAAATACAAAAGTGTAACCCCTGCTGGGTTAACAAGGATATAGATATAATATTCCTAGTTAAACTAGGTACAAAAATAACAGTTCAAAAGTTTAAGTACATGCCCTGAGGGCAGTTCTAAAACAAAAGTCCCTACGGCCAAAACAGCACTGGTGTCCGTTTCCGACCCGTAGATCCATCTCCCACGATGCCAGCACCCTGCTATCCTGCAGATCCTGCACATCAGTACAATATGAGCACCACAACCAGAATCAAAAATCCAATTTTTAACAGAAGTATTCATATTTATCTCAATAACAAACATACCAGAGGCGATAGCCTTGCAGCCTGATATCCTCCCTCTGCCCTTTGCCCATTCGGCAGTCACGTTTCCAGTGACCCCTCTTGCCGCAGTTGAGGCAGATGTCGCGAGATTTGTCCTTTGGCTTCCTAGAAGCCACTGTCAACTTGCCCTTGCCCTAGTTCTTGAACTTCTTCTTCCTCGCACCTCTAATTGCCTTGGGCCCAGCCCTTGGCGCATGAGAGGTCGATGCATAATGCGCCTCACGCTTGCTCCCCTTTAGGAGTTCCTTTTCGGACTCCTTCAGCACGAATAACAACTCTCCAAGAGTGTCGTCAGTGTCCATCAACTTATAGTTGATGATGATTTGTTTCCAAGTATCGGGTAGCGATTGTAATAGCATATCAATCGTCACTCTGCCTCCAAGACAATGCCCATCTTGGCTAACTCATCTATGTCAGCGATCATTTGAGTCCCGTGGGCCTCAACTGATGCGCCGTCTGTCATCCGAGAGCGGAAGAGTTTCCTTACTAGCTCATACCTCTCCATCCGCTTGTTGGTGCGGTGGAGATCACGCAATCTGTCATCATGTTATAGGATCCAAGTCCCTGTTCTGGCGTCTGAAATGCTGGGTCATTGCAGCTAGCATAACTGACTGAGCTTGGTCACAATCGTCACTATGAGTCTTCCAATACCTCTAGCTCCAGTGGCTCAGTGGGTTTAGGCGGGAGAGGTCTCTGAATAGTATACAGCACCCTCTCAGCCCCAAGCACTATCTTGAGGTTCATTTCCCAGTCGGCAAAGTTTGTCCCTTTGAAGACATTATCGCCATGATTATGTCGCGGACATTACCCTTGCCAGTCATTTGACAACTATAGTCCAACTATAAAGTCAATGATGTTATGGGTACAGTCAAACTGTTACAAGAAAAATAACATATATTAGTCCAACTAATTATTAAAATATTGACGAAATATTTTGAAAGACACGTAAGGCTAAGTATCTGAATGAAATTGCAAATTCAATAGTAGCCTCCCACTATTTTCTTCAAGTCTCTAACCCTCTTGTGGAGAACTCGGGAAATCGCATTTCCTAGTGGGCTAGGATCCCGTTAAATAACACACAACCTTGACTTTGGCCAATAAAATCTGTATGCTATTTAACTTAGGTAGATCTTCTTGATCAATTGGATCTCATCCAATTCCTAGATCCGGTTAGGTGGACATCCAAGTCCAAACACATATGTATAATGTCAATGTATCATTACATTTTCCTAACCCTATCCTCCAATCATCTAGGCCTTGGCTTTGGCCAAAAACAAACCTAATGATTCCAGTTAAGCGGGACCCATTGACGAGGAAAGTTTCGTAATCAATGTCATTGCAGATCCCTGACGAAGGCTGTTCTTCACCGTTTTTGAACCGACACTACATAGTTCGGGTATTAGATGCTGAGTGACTGGCTATAGGCCAAGTGGGAGATTGTTAGACATTATGTCCCATAGCGTCACTGTTTGTAAATGATATTGTATTATTGTACACAAATTAACTATGTGATAATGAAATTGCCTTTGCCGTTTTGTAATATTATTACTTTGATATATAAATGGCGAAAGTCCATATGATTAATAATACCGGATTGAGATGATATGAGACAGTATCAATCCATAAAGGTTTAATCATTAAATATCCCTAGTCGGAGTATTATCGAGATCGGACATCGATAATGCGGAATAGACTAGTATTGCGCTTGTGCACGTTGTGAGGGCACAACGACATAGTTCTCATATATTTAAGTATTGGATACTTATGCAAGTGCGATAGGAGGTTATGTTTTACCGATGGTACGGAAAACAGCTTCCCTCTGGATAGACCCCGCGGAATCCCATTGGTAGTATGTTTGCGTGTCTATGGGAGCCGCATCAGGGTAGATGTATATGATCTTAACCTGAGACTTGCATCGCTAGTACTTGCGACAATCGGTAAACTTTGGTTTTGGTGGTTGGGGGACCTAAACTGGTTCTGTGTTCACCTCTTCTGGGTTTATCAGGAATCGTAGTGTACTGGGTGTGATGTCAAGATGGAAGTGTCACTTCAGACATATGGAGTTGATCATCGCGCAGGATACAGAACTAGTACTCTATAAATAGGTTGCAACCGTCGGGACAATATGACTAGGTCAGGATTGCCCGATTCAAAGAGACTAGTTGCTTGATGTCCGATATATGTTTCGTACGGGGCAGACACATTTCCAGCCCCAGGCCTAACATGTGATCGTCCGATACTGGATCGATGTACGCAATACTACGGTATACAACGCTTGATATAGATCTAATTTCCAATAAGAATATTTCTGGAGAATTGGGTAGGCATGGCGCTTGCTAGAAGCCAACCTTGTCTTGTGAATCGGTAAAAACGCAGTACGAGGTACGTACGTGTTCGGATTATCCGACGACCGTATTTACTGCCAACATATCCGGAGATCTCTTGGGTCGCTTCCTGAAGATTCACATATGATATTTGATTCGGACTTAATTAATCTTGGATTAATTGCGGAGAAACTTTATCTTGGATAAAGTGCCTTATTTAGAGGAGAAGACTATATTTGGAGTTAATCGATAAAATTATTATATTCGATATAATAATCGAAATTCGATTTCGACGCGAAATTAAAATTAGATTTAATTCGGGCATACGAGTTAATTAGAATTAATTCGTTAGCGACGTAAATAATAATTTCGCCAGGCGCAATTATTTATTTAAATTCGATTTAATAACGTCGCGACGTAAGTTCGGTATTTCGGAAATATCGAACCCGAACGCGTGAGTGCACATGGGCCCACTTTCATTTGGAAACGTGTGGGGCCCACATGACACATGTCATTATATGCATTATTTAATGGTTAATGCATTGCATGGTGATAGTGTACAATACACTCAATGGTTATGCATGGAGTTTGAGTGTTTGACACTCTAAGCCATTGCATGATTTGTGTCATAAGTTTATTATTAATTTAATAAATATTATGGCATAAATATAAATTGATTTTGGTAACAAAAATTAATAACACAACACAACCTTTCTCTCTCAAATTGCCGAAAACTTCATGCAGTTTTTGCTCTCCATTTCTTCAATTTTGTTGCGAAGATTTGAAGAAGTTGTGCATTGAAAAATCACAACAAAGGCTAGCACCTTCAAGGGATCATAAAGAGGTGATAGGGAACCATCAAAGAGCTTGGAATACACAAAGCTTGGAGCTTTCCACCTCTTGTCTTCCTTGGCCGAAAATCATCAACCTTGGAGCTTCCACTTTTGGTTTGATTTTCTTCATCACTAAAGCATTGTAAGTATGATTCCGCCATACTTCATATTTTAATATATATTCATTGTTGTATTTCATATGCTTAATCTTTCATTCGGACATATTATAGAAACCAACAATGGTATCATTGAGCTAGGTTTAAGCATGAAATACATTAGGAATAATTTGGGGAAAATTGATTGAAGCATGTTCTTGTGGAATTGGATGCTATAGTATGCTTATATGTATGTTACTTGAAATATTACATGATCAATTTTAAACAAATGCATTGGATGATTTTTTCCCAAAAATGTTGTCTTGGCCGAATGTGGAGGTGCTTCCAATGGATTGGAATTTTTCATGCATGAGTTTATTTGATGACTTAAGCATGTTTAAATGTATGATATTTGATATAATACATGGTTAATTTTGAGAAAAATGCATTGGATGATTTTTCCCCAAAATTGATGTCTTGGCCGATATGAGGCACTTCCATTAAGTTGATTCTATGCATGCACAAGTTCATTGGATGATTTAAGTGTGCTTAAATTTTGTTATATGTAGTGATACATGATCAATTTTGAGAAAATTGTATTGGATATTTTTTCCCCAAAATTGGTGTATTGGCCGAATGTATAGGTCATTTGATGATTTGGAATTTTTCATGCATAAGTTTATTGGATAACTTTAGCATGATTAAATGTATGACATTTGATGTGATACATGTTTCAATTTTGAGAAAAATACATTGGATGATTTTTTCCTTCCCTAAAATTGATGCTTGACCGAAAATTTAGGCCTTTTCACTATTGTTGGATTTTTGCTTTTAAGTTCATTAGATGACTAAAATCTGTATGTATGTTGATGTGTGATTCAATTGGATTGAAAAATAAATCGAACCGCAAAAATCTCTCTTGGCCGAATACAACATGACATGTTAAAGGACTTGTTTTTTTGTTCAAATAAATGTTAGACATGGTTTTTGAACAATTGATGAATAATGAATTAAATTGGTATTTTTGAAATATTTGATTAATGACTTAATCATGCAATTACACTTTAATCAATTGAATTTTAAAATTTGGAATATTAAAATTTAATAAATGGGCTTTTATGTTTAATTGGGCCTTATGGGCTTGAATTGATTTTATGGCACTTAAGGGTGATTCCTTGTTTGGGCTTGGTAATTGGATTTGACCCACATTGACCGAAGCCCAGCCTTTATAAATCAATTGAAAGCCCATCGGACTTTAATTAAACCAACATAGGATGTTAGTTGGGCTTGGAGACCCAATTCGATAAGATTTAGAATCTAATCTTTAAAAGCACATTAAAAGTGTAAATATTTAATTTGGAATTAAATAAATAAAATTAATATTGAATACGGCTTAAATTGGATTTAACGAGTAGTTCGATATAATTCTTGAATTCGTACCTTATGTACTATTCTCAAACGAGTTGGACTCGCACAAAATCAAACCGTTGATTGAACATTGGATGATCATTTAAATAAAGACTAATTAATTGGATTAGATTGGTTGTAAAAGGCATTTCTTGTTTGAATATAGTTATGTGATGAATGAATATTATATCGGATGGATATAGTAGAAGGTAAAGGGTAATTTTAGAAATATTGTAAATTTGGAATTTATAAATTGGACCCGCGTGTCCAGCCTTATCTCTTTATCTTTTGTATTCTCTCTCACCTAATTCCCTCAATGTATGAGGTTTCTCTATTGTATTATGTAATTGGGTAAGAGTAGAATAGTGCTAGCGGGGAGAGGAAGGGAGTGATTTGTTCTAGTAACAAGTTGTTTATATATC
>SKCR01043435.1:0-47537 GCA_019454045.1 Zanthoxylum bungeanum | reverse complement strand
CACGTAAAAGAATAGTCATACTCTCCATACGCAAGATGGATGGCCATCAAATCTAGATGACATGGAAGGATTGTCATCTCCTTCAGACGACATATGAAAATATTATCATTTTCTCCATTCGACATTGATGGAATGTCATCCAATCCAGACGACATGAAAGACGACATAAGCAGATAGTTATCTTATCCATACGACATGAATGAATCTCAATCTTCTTCATACGACATGAAAGAAGTGTCATCTTCTTCAGATGACATTAAGAGGATTTTCATCTCCTCCAGAGGACATGAAATGCTTGTCATCTCCTACAGACTACATGAAAGGCTTGTCATCTCCTCCGGACTACATGAAAGGTTTGTCATCTTCTCCATTCGACATAAAATAATTGTCATAAATTCTCCATGTGAAATGTATGGATTACCATTAATTCCAGACTACATAGGAAATCATTCATAATGTCTAGTAGAGTGGAGACCCTCTTGGACCTTCATCAGGTTCAGTCGACCGTAGTCTCACGGACCTTCATCAGGTCTTGTAGAGTGGAGACTCTCATGGACCTTCATCGGGTTCATTCGATCGTAGTCTCATGGACATTCTTCAGGTATAGTAGGATGGAGACTCCCATGGACCTTCATCAAGTTCAGTCGACCGTAGTCTCATGGACCTTCTTCAGGTCTAGTAGGATGAAGACTTTCATGGACCTTTATCAGGTTCATTAGACCGTTGTCTCACAGAACTTCAACAGGTCTTTTAGAGTGGAGACTCCAATGAACCTTCATTAGGTTCATTTGACCGTAGTCTCATGGACCTTCTTCAGGTCTAGTAGGATGGAGACACCAATAGACATTCATCAGGTTCATTTGACCATAGTCTCACAGACCTTCATCAGGTCTTGTAGAGTGGAAACTCCCATGGGCCTTAATTAAGTCCAGTCGACCTCTATCAGGTCTTGTAGAATGAGGAGTGGAAACCCACTTGGTGTTGGACAATTATGACCCATAGCGTCACTATTTGTACAGATCATGGTGTTGTTGTACAAATTAACTATGTGACAAATGAGATTGCACTCTTATCATTTGTGATTAGATCACCTAGATGTATAAATGATAGGAGCTCCCTATGATTTGTTCCTGGACGGAGAATGATATGAGACAGTATCAGTCCACGAAGGATAAATCATTAAATATCCCTAGTCAGAGTATTATCGAGATTGGACATCGATAAATACGTAAAAGACTAGTATTACACTTGTGCATGTTTGTGAGGGCACAACGGCATAGTTCTCATATGTTTGGGTATAGGATACTCATGCAAGTGTAATAGGAGGTTGTGTTTTACCGATGGTACGGGAAACAGCTTCGCTCTGGATAGACCCCCGCGGAATCCCATTGGTAGTATGACTATGTGTCTATGGGAGTCTGCAATCAGGGTAGGTGTATTTGGTCTTAACCTGAGACTTGCACCGCTAATGCTTACGACAATCAATATACTTTAGTTGAGGTCGCCCAGGGCTTTAACAGGTTCTATGTACGCCGATACTGGGTATATTGGGAATCGTAGTGTGTTGGGTGTGATGTTAAGACGGAAGTGTCACTCCAGTCATATGGAGATGATGGTCACGTAGGATACGGAACTCGTTCTCTTAAATGCTCGAGCTATCGGGATATTATGACAAGGTCATGTATATCCGATTATAGAGACTAGTTGCCAGACATCTGATATATGCTTCGTACGGGGCATACACAATTCCAGCCCCAGGCCTAGCACGTGAACATCCGATACTGGACAGAAATACGCAATACTTCGATATACTACGCTTGATATAGATCGCATATTCCTATACGGATATTTTCGGAGAATTGGGTAGGCATAGCGCTTTGCTAGAGGCCAATCTTGTCTTGTAAATCAGTATAAACATAGTACGAGGTACTTACGTGTTCGGATAGTCCGACGACCGTATTTACTGCCAACATATCCGGGGATCTCATGGGTCGCTTCCCGAAGATTCACCGATGATGTATGACTCGCACTTTAATTAATCTGGGATTAATTTGATGAGAGAGAAAATTAATCTGGGATTAATTACGGAGATATTTTATCTGGGATAAAATATTAATTAAAGAGAGAGAACGATTAATTTGGAATTAATCGATAAAATAATATATTTGATATATTATTAGAAATTGGATTTCGACGCGGAATTAAAATTAGATTTTAATTCGGGCGAACTAGCGACGTGAATAGTGATTTCACTAGGCGTAATCGTTTAATTGCGTCGCAACAGAAAATTCGTTAATTTAGAATTAGCGAACCCGAGCCCAGGATTATTCGCGAGCGCATTCGCATTTCAAATTCGAGTGCGACATGCAAATCAAATCGAGCGTCAAATCGTTAGTCACATCAAGCGTCAAATCAAATGTCACTTTGAGTGATGTGACAAGTTGTCACTTGATTAAGTGATTGATGTGGTTGTTGAAAAGGCATTAATGGGCTTTTGCTTTTGACTTTTTGGTAAAAGGAAATTGAAAAGAATTGGTAAATGGTTTTAATTTTATGTTGGAAATATAAAAACCAAATACACTTTTTCTTTTCCCATTCTCTCTCATCTTTTCACGATTTCTTCTCCCTTTCTTTTCCCTCATTCTATTTTATCGGCTTTGAGCCATTTTTTTTCTCCATTTTTCTGGTTTGACCGAATCTTGAAGAAGCAAAGAAGAAGATCTAGTGCTAGCACACCTTGAGTGATACAAAGGTGATATGGCAGTGTTCTTGTGAGCTTGGAATCATTTTTTGGAAGCTTGAAGCTTGGAGCTTCAATGGTGTCTTCAATGGCCGATCATGGAGGAACCAACAAGCAGCAAAACCGAGCACTCCACTGCAGTACAAGGACGCCACTGCCGCGTTTTGGAGAAGCTAGAAGACTTGTGTCATCGCATCTCAAACTGTTCAATGTGAGTATGTATTCCGCCTTACTCCTTTGTGTATTCATGCGAATTTCTTGCTTGATTTCATGATCTTGGGACCTAATTAGAAACCAACAATGGTATCTATGAGCTTTGATCAAGCATGAAAAAGTTAGGGTTTGAATTGGGTAAAATCAATTGAAGCATGATTTGGTTGAATTGATTGATTAAGTATGCTTGTATATTGATGAATTGAAGTTGTGTATGTTCAATTTCATGAAATTGGATTGGATCCATTTTTCCCCAAATTTTTGGAGTAGGCCGAAAATGATGAACCCTAATTCTTGGTGATTTTTGTTTGTTTGATCATTGGATGACTTAAAACAAGTGGGTAATTTTGTTTTGAAGTTCAATTGGATTGAATTTTGATTTGGAACAATTTTTCCCTTTTAAAGTGGCTTGGCCGAATTCTTGAACATTTGAAATTCATTGTGTTTTTTGATTTTAATTCATTGGATGAGTTGAATTAATTTGGGAAATGATGATTGTGGATTCAATTGGATTGAAACCGAATCGGATTGGAAAAACCCCCTAATTGCCGAGAATAAAGTAGCATGTATTGGGTTTGATTTTGATGAAATTGTGTTGGACACTATTTGTTATTAAAGTGCATGATTAATTAGGCTAATTGATGTTTTAAAAATATTAATTGGGTGGTTAATTGTGTATTACACTTAGGTTAATTAATTATGGAATTGGAATTTTATAAGTTAATTAATTTGGGCTTATTTTGGAAATTGGGCCTTATAGGTTGTATTGTAATGGGCTTTTGGGCTTGGTTCTACCAAGTTAGGTTTAGGCCAGTTTGGTTGGATCCAATTGGGCCCAAAACCGCATCCAAAAAGTCCAATTATGACTTAATGGACCTTAATTATTTAATTGGGCCTAATGGGCCAAAATTAATTTGGGCTTATGGGGTAAATCCCGGATTGGACCTTGGTTATTGGTTTGACCCGAGTTGACCAAAAGTCCACGCCTTATAGAAATTAATTAAAAGCCCATTGGACTTTAATTAAATAAACATTAGATGTATATCGGGCTTAGAGACCCGTTGCGATTAAATTTGGAATTTAAGTCGTAAAGGTTCGTTAATAAAAGTGTAATATTTAATTTGGAATTAAATAGTGAATTAGTATTAAATAAAAATTGAATTGGATTTAATTTTGTAGTTTAATTTAATTCAAGAATTCGTACTTTGAGTACTTATTCGCAAAACGAGTTTGACTCGCGCAAAAATCAAATCGTTGTTTGAACATTGGATGATCACTAATTATCAGATTAATTAATTGGATTAGATTGATTGATAACATGCTTGTATGAATACATGGTTGCGATGCGTGAATAATGTATATCATATGGATATTAGTCGGGTGGGACAATTTTGGAAATTGTAATAAATTTGATTTATTAATTGGACCTGCGTGTCCAGCTTATCACCTCTATACTCTTTGTATTCTTTTCTCACATATTCCCCTAAATGTAAATGAGGTTTCTTTAGAAGTGTAGTGTAACGGGTAGAAGTAAATACATGTGCTAGTTGGAGAGAGAAAATGAGAGATTTGATCTAGGATCAATGTAAAGTATCCTCCGCATATCATTATTATTTTAATTCATATGCGCTTTATTATGTGTTTAGAATGCATGTTTAAGGGTGTATGATGATGAGACCTTAACAAAGATAATAAATTGGTTGCCAATTTGCACGCGAAAAACCCTCGCTCAATATTAAGCGTCTTTCCTTCCATTGAGTGATTCTCACTCAAGATCTAAGACGGCATTGGTTTGTTGGCCAAAGTCAAGGCCTTTGTCTGTCGAAGATGTGTTTGAATCACGAAGGCTTTGTTCCATGTCAGTGTCTTGTCCAAGTTGTGGTTTGTTGGCCAAAGTCAATACCATTTCTTGTCCATCGACATTGATTACGAAGCTTTCCATGGTCAATGAGTCGCGCTTGACTGTGATCACTAAGTTTGTTGTGCCAAAGACAAGGCTTAGTTGATTCAGAGGAAAAAGGTTAGGTAATACATTAGATGTATTGGCATATATAAGATATATGTTTCGGAGTTGGACGTTCCCCTACCGAATCTAGGAATTGGATTGGATCCAATTGATCTTAGAGATCTACCTAGTTAATTATCATACAATTTGTTGGCCAAAGTCAAGATTGTGTGATATTTAACGGGATCCTAGCCCAATAGGAAATACGGTTTCCCGAGTACTCGACAGAGGGTTAGAGGCTCGCCGAGAAATAGTGGGAGGCAAGAATTGAATTTGCAATATTCGTTCAATTACTCGCCATATGCGCTCATTCAAATTATTTCGTCGTTAGATTAAATGTTAGTTGGACTAATATTTAAATTGTTGTTTTAATTAACAGTTGGACTGTATTATAGTTGATTATATATAATTGGATTATATTAATCATATATTTGAATTAATTAATTTCAGTTTATAGTTGATTTTATAATTGGATTATAGTAATCAATGTAATTGAGGTTAATTAATTTAGATTATATTTGATTATATAGTTGGACTATTATAATCATTATAATAAATAGTACCACAAATCGTTGATTAAATAGTTGGACTATTAGAATCAAGATATAAAATGAAAGATTAGTGTTTAAGACATAATCCTGGATGAAAATGTATTTAAACGACTTTAATTTTCAAATTGGTAATAAATTTCAGGATGGTCCTGGAAAAAAATAAGTTATTTTATTTGATAAAATAATATATTAAGCCTAAGCCTGGAGTTAAGCAAATAAGTGGAACATGATATTTGGAATATTCATGTAATGATAACTTTAGTGCTTAATCCACTATACTTGTTCATATAGACTCCTTAATTTCTTTATCAGAACTAAGGATTAGATTCTTAAAGTATGATATTGAAATTGAAGGATATTCAAATATTAGATCTTAGAAGTACTTTTAAAATTGCAATAAATAATTCTTGGAGAATTAACGACTATTCTCAAGGAGACAAAGTCAAAGTTTGCAATTAGGCAAGTAGCGCAAGGCGCACCTTACTTCGATATTCTGGAAACCCGAGGCTTGCCCAAAGGCTACCGGAATATTGAAAATGGCAAAGGCAAAATCATTATTATCTTCTAGGAAGATAAAAGGACATATCCCAAGAAGGAATTGAAGACGAGCAAGGCTCTGACTTCAAAAATGATTATCATAATTATGTTCACAGCTAGTATTAAAATTATATTTTAGATACTTAGTGTGATACATAAAATATATATATTGATGTTCAGAATCTGTTTTGAACAGGATACTGACTTCAATTGAGATTTATCTGCGAATTGGAAACGGGACGAAAGTCGCTTTTTAACCGTAGATAGCCAAATTAAGGAACTACCTTTGGGTATTTACCTAAATTTGGAAACTGTTATAATGTAACTAGTTTGACTAGAAACATTATCTCTATATCGCGTATAACCCGCTGCGGGTGTACCTTTATATTCTAGAACACTAAAGTGTTTCATTATAAAGATGATATTGAGATAAACACATTAGATGGAATAACAGAATTTATATTTTGAATATAAATAATATCTCAAATATATAACATGACAAAAAAATAGCTCAAACTGATTTGATCAGTTAAGAAACTTAAATGTGGCATAGTTGTCAAGGACACTATCAAACAAGACTCATATATCCGCACTTTTGAGAGCGGGTACCAGGACTAATTTGATTCCATTCAAATAAAGTCTACGAATCTAGTTTATTGGGCAAAGTGCCTAAAACACATTTACTTGGTAAAAGTGTAAATACCATCGATGTTAGCCCTACTTCATAGTGAAGCAAGTGGGCCCATGTCTAGCTAGGCTAGATATGGATATGAATATTTCGTGACCTTTACAGATGTGGCATCACATATGGTTATGTGTTTCTTTTGAAACACAAATCAGAAACTTTTAAGTTTCGACACGAAATAGACAAACAGATCGACTATAGTATTAAATCGTCACGGTAAGACCGTAATGGAAAATACTTAAGCAATAAGTTTCTAGTATACTTGAAAGAGTATAGTATTCTTTCAAATGAGGACTCCTCCCGGAACACGTCAGTTTGACGGTGTGTCCGAACAGGATTAACCAAATTTTATTAGACATAATAAGGTTAATCACGAGTCGCTCTGAGCTACCATTTCCTTCAACGGATAAGCTTTAAACCAGTGCAAGAACTTATTTAGAATAAGGTTCCATAAATATCTGTTTGACATATAACATATTAGATATGAACGGGAAAAGAAACCGAGTTTCACATTCCTGTTAAATTTGGGTATGCTAGGCATATGTTTGGATGATACCAAACAAGAACCCAAATATGATAAGTGCCAAATGTAGGTTATCCTAGGATACCATAAGTATTGTACTTATACACCTCATAAGAGAACAATTAGATTGTTGCTCACCATGCGGTTTTCCTGAGAGGAATACCGATATGCAGTGGTAAGTGGGAGGATAGTATAACTCGATGATAATCGGATTAATAGTGTTATTGTATATGCACCGAATCCTTAATAGAACACAAATAGTTCATCAAGGATGAAACTATTACTATTAATCTTCGAATACACAAGAACAACGTAGGTCGGAGAGAATCAGAAAACAACCTGGGGTATGGGTTTCTAATCTCACCTAATAAAGATGTCCATCTTATTGAGGAATACCAACTGACTACGTATAAAGAAGTGATACAAGGTATCGACTCCCTATTATGGCAAAGTGCCAGATAATCCGAAATGGATTCCATGTATATTAACCAGTTTGGATACTAGTTGATGTACCACAAGGCATTGTGCCTATTGATACTTATATGTCTTCAAGGAAGACGTACATGGATGACAACATACCAACGTACTTAAGCTAGGCTTGTAGCGGAAAGGTATCGTTACCAACATTGTGTTGATTACGATTCAACCTTTTACCTGTTGCCACGGTATATCTATTTGGATAATGCTTGCTAAAGCTGTACATTTCATTTATGAAATGTGTCAGTTAAAGATCAAAATCGCTTTCCTTAAACGAAAACCTTTTGGAGGATGTTTATAAACCTGACGATTTTGTCGTACTAAAACCAGCAAACAAGGATTGCGGGTTATTCGATCCATGTTTGGATTGAAGCAAGCATTAGGTTCTTGGAACTATCATTTTGATGATGTAATCATAATAATTTATGATTTAATTCAAAACGAAAATGATTCTTGTGTATATAAGAGGGTTAGTGGGGGCGCACTGACAGTGGATGTCCTATATATAAAATAATGATAATACGTCATTTCTTGGAAATGATATTTCCATAAAATAACTATCGGCGAAAGCTTGGCTTTCGAAATACTCTCCGAGAAATCGTACATTGAAATATGTACGCAACCTGATGTCTCATACGATTTGGAGCATATGGATTCACAAACAGGCCAATCTGAGTGATAGTCACTAGATTGATGTTAAGAACATCTGTTAGTATCTTAGAGAACTAAGGATGTTGTCTTAGTCTATGGAGAATGAGAACTTGAAGTGACTGGGGGTCACTGTAGCAAGTTTCCTATAACCGATAAAGACGACTAAAAGTCGCAACGGTACTATACAGTTTGAATAACGGTACAGTGAGCTGGAAATCTTCCAAGCAAGATACTGTTACCGAATAAACAACAAATACGGGTTAATTGCAGCAGCTGAGGCAGCAATAAAAGCCATCTGGGTCAATAACAAATCTAATTAGATTAGATATAGTTCTTTAGCAGCTAAGCTAGGCGTCAGCACAAGCTAAAGAATTAATGGTCTCATCAACGATCCAGATATATATACTTCGATATTCATCTGATTCGTTCGGATCATACATCGTGGCGATGTGATGATCGAATAAATCGCATCAAGATGATAATCATAAAATTCCGCTGACGAAAACATTTCTCAGCAATTTGAGCCAACGATACATAGTTCGGGTGTCAGAGACTCGAGTGACTGGCTATGGCCAAGTGGGAGATTGTTGGACAATTATGACCCATATCATCACTATTTGTACAGATCATGGGTTGTTGTACAAATTAACTATGTGACAAATGAGATTGCACTCTTATCATTTGTGATTAGATCACCTAGATGTATAAATGATAGGAGGTCCCTATGATTTGTTCCTGGACGGAGAATGATATGAGACAGTATCATTCCACGAAGGATAAATCATTAAATATCCCTAGTCAGAGTATTATCGAGATTGGACATCGATAAATACGTAAAAGACTAGTATTACACTTGTGCATGTTTGTGAGGGCACAACGCATAGTTCTCATATGTTTGGGTATAGGATACTCATGCAAGTGTAATAGGAGGTTGTGTTTTACCGATGGTACGGGAAACAGCTTCGCTCTGGATAGACCCCCCGCAGAATCCCATTGGTAGTATGACTATGTGTCTATGGGAGTCTGCAATCAGGGTAGGTGTATTGGTCTTAACCTGAGACTTGCCCCGCTAATGCTTACGACAATCAATATACTTTAGTTGAGGTCGTCCAGGGCTTTAACAGGTTCTGTTGTACGCCGATACTGGGTATATTGAGAATCGTAGTGTGTTGGGTGTGATGTTAAGACGGAAGTGTCCACTCCAGTCATATGGAGATGATGGTCACGTAGGATACGGAACTCGTTCTCTTAAATGCTCGAGCTATCGGGATATTATGGACAAGGTCATGTATATCCGATTATAGAGACTAGTTGCCAGACATCCGATATATGCTTCGTACGGGGCAGACACAATTCCAGCCTCATGCCTAGCACGTGAACATCCGATACTGGACAGAAATACGCAATACTTCGGTATACTACGCTTGATATAGATCGCATATTCCTATAAGGAAATTTTCGGAGAATTGGGTAGGCATGGCGCTTTGCTAGAGGCCAACCTTATCTTGTAAATCGGTATAAACGTAGTACGAGGTACTTACGTGTTCGGATAGTCCGACGACCGTATTTACTGCCAACATATCCGGGGATCTCATGGGTCGCTTCCCGAAGATTCACCGATGATGTATGACTCGCACTTTAATTAATCTGGGATTAATTTGATGAGAGAGAAAATTAATCTGGGATTAATTACGGAGATATTTTATCTGGGATAAAATATAATTAAAGAGAGAGAACGATTAATTTGGAATTAATCGATAAAATAATATATTTGATATATTATTAGAAATTGGATTTCGACGCGGAATTAAAATTAGATTTTAATTCGGGCGAACTAGCGACGTGAATAGTGATTTCACTAGGCGTAATCGTTTAATTGCGTCGCAATAAAAAATTCGTTAATTTAGAATTAGCGAACCCGAGCCCAGGATTATTCGCGAGCGCATTAGCATTTCAATTCGAGTGCGGCATGCAAATCAAATCGAGCGTCAAATCGTTAGTCACATCAAGCGTCAAATCAAATGTCACTTTGAGTGATGTGACAAGTTGTCACTTGATTGAGTGATTGATGTGGTTGTTGAAAAGGCATTAATGGGCTTTTGCTTTTTGACTTTTTGGTAAAAGGAAATTGAAAAAGATTTGGTAAATGGTTTTAATTTTAATGGTGGAAATATAAAAACCAAATACACTTTTTCTTTTCCACTCTCTCTCTCATCTTTTCACGATTTCTTCTTCTCCCTTTCTTTTCCCTCATTCTATTCTCTCGGCTTTGAGCCATTTTTTTTCTCCATTTTTCTGGTTTGACCGAATCTTGAAGAAGCAAAGAAGAAGATCTAGTGCTAGCACACCTTGAGTGATACAAAGGTGATATGGCAGTGTTCTTGTGAGCTTGGAATCATTTTTTGGAAGCTTGAAGCTTGGAGCTTCAATGGTGTCTTCAATGGCCGATCATGGAGGAACCAACAAGCAGCAATACCGAGCACTCCACTGCAGTACAAGGACGCCACTGCCGCGTTTTGGAGAAGCTAGAAGACTTGTGTTCATCGCATCTCAAACCGTTCAATGTGAGTATGTATTCTGCCTTACTCCTTTGTGTATTCATGCGAATTTCTTGCTTGATTTCATGATCTTGGGACCTAATTAGAAACCAACACTTGGACCTTCATCAGGTCCAATCGACTGTAGACTCTCGGGTACCTCCATAAGGTCAGGTGGAGTGTAGACTTCCATATACATTCATCAGATATAATGAAGTGGAGACTTTTTTGGACCTTTATCTGGTCCAATCGGCTGTAGACTCTCAGATACCTCCATCGAGTCAGGTGGAGTGTAGAATCTCATATACCTTCATCAGGTATAGTGGAGTAAAGACTTATTGGACCTTCATCAAATCCGGTCGACTGTAGACTCCCACGTACCTTCATCAGGTCGGCCGGATTGTAGACTCTCTTGTACAGTTGTAACTCTGTCGGGTATTATAGAATGTCGACTCCCATGTACCTTCTCCATGTCAGGTGAAGTAAAAGATTATCAGACCTTCATTAACAAGTCTGGTCGACTGAGGACATTCTGAAAGGAAAAATCTGGACCTTCATCTGGTCAAATCAATTGTAGCCTATTGGACATTATCAGGCCCAATCTAATGTGGCTCCATTGATCTTCACAAAGCCTTAGGAATGGCTCAGAAAAATTAGAATAGAATAGGTCCTTAAATTTCATTTTCTTCTTTCCACTAACAACCCCATACGACGAGAGACATGTTCTCTTCTGAGTCATGTGGCACACTGTCTGAGCCAATTGGTATCCTACAAACAAATGATAATAGGAAGGAAGCATGCGACCAAATTTTACATGTCCATGAGGCGTGTCCAGTCCACACTCACTGATCATGAAGAAAGCTTCCCGCCATAGCCATGCATGAGCTGCCAGAAAGTCATGCCACCATGAGCGACTCTGCAACATTTTCCTCCAGCACTAGGATGCACCCTCCAAAAGGAATTCCTTATACTCTTCATGGTGGATGCTATTGACGAGTACGTGTTGTTCAGTTGAAAGAGTATGATGGGAAGAAGCTGGTTTCAGCTACCAATGAAGGGTTTAAACTTGAGGAAGGCGGGGAAGGGGAAAATAGAATGAATGAAAAGATGGCATCTGTTGAGAACTTGTGCAAGACAATCAAGGAAACTTGTAGACAAGGCAGAGAAAGTGGTTGTCTCTGACAGAATTGTAGACTCTCATTGCTGTGAGGTCACGGGTAAGTACGGCTGGACAACTAACATGGAGAGAATTATGAAAACCCATGCTGTGAGAGATAGCAACATGAGTGCTTATGTGTCAAGCAAGAATACTATGGAAATCAATCCCGACAATGGCATAATGGATGAGCTTAGGGCTAAGGTTGATAAGGGTGATAAATCAGTGAATGATCTTGTGTTGCTTCTATATGAGACTACTATATTGACCTCTGGTTTTAGTTAGAATGATCCCAACACATCCGCCACAATGATACACATGATGCTCAAGTTGGATCTGAGCATTGAAGAAGGGTGAGACTACTGGTGACGACACAAAGATGCCACCACGAGCGAGACTGCAAGCTGGGCAAGAAGGATATATGAAGAAAAGAAGCCCATTGACACAAAGAGCAAAAACGCATAGCTCCAAGAGGATTGCAAGCTGCCCAATTCTCAAGATACCCTCCAATCTCCATCAAGCTTCACGTGACTGTTGAAGGAAAAACCACTCGACGAAAGGAACCTCACCAGTAAAGTGGGGCCAATTGCCCTCATGATAAAAAAATTGAACTAATAAAGAGCTCATAGTGCAGCCACGCTACATGCAAATGAGGAATGGCCCCAACAGGCCTTCTGCCAAATAAAGTGGTCCACTAGAAAAATCTCCATGCGCAATTCTCAGTCGCATTGATCCAAGAGAAGCTTAAAAAGATACTACATGTGAAAGGCGACCCCACATGCATGAAGAGAATGAGCCCATGTACACGTTATGTTCAAAATTGGGAGATGCACAAAGCATAAGAGACCAAAACTATTAACGCATATGACTATTAGTCTATAATAATGTGGATATCTACTACAAATGATATCTCTAGCAAATGGTAGTATTACTGAAATCCAACTCATTCGACACAATGAGCATGTTTTTACGAAAAGAACTTCTCTCAGCTTGGATAAAATAACATGGTTATATTACATGTCGTCGACTGCCAGGAAGACATGATCCTTATACCACAGGTATAAAAATTCTCTCCTTACCACTAATCGAGTTTGTGATGTCAGGCATACAACTCTAAAAAAAATGATTGGGCACCCATTCGACTCTACAAGACGTTCCTATTTTGGGGAACCATCGGACGAAAAGTACGAAAGAAAAATATATCATTTTTTTCCATCTGACAAAATGATGGATAAATCAACATCTGACTCAATCAACAGAGCTTATTGATATGGGAAGATCAATTGGCTTACTCAATGAAGCCTCCAAGCGACAGGTAAAAAAGGACTTGTGCTTCGTCGCTTTCATGATTCATGTCCTCATACCACAGGTAATGTCATACGACATATGCCAAGACCTGGACCTTCATCTGTTCCAGACGATGTGAAGACTCCCTCTGGTTCCTCTTCAGGACCAGTCGGCTGGAGTATATCATGGCCTTCATCTGGTCCAGTCGACGAGAACATCCCTCAATTGGCTCATGTCGAACCTATTTCAAGACATGGACCTTCATCTGGTCTGGATGATGTGAAGACTCCCCCTGGTGCCTTTTCAGGACCAGTCAGCTGGAGAGTGTCATGGCCTTCATCCGGTCTAGTCGATGGGAACATTCCCCAATCGGCTCATGTCAAGCCCAGTTCAAGATCTAGACCTTCATGTGGTCCAGACGACATGAAGACTCTATCTTGTGCCTCTTAAGGACCAGTCGACTGGAGTATATCCCGACATTCATCTGGTCCAGTCGATGTGACCATTCCCCATTGGCTCATGTCGAGTCGAGTTAAAAACCTAGACCAGGAAACATCAACACCAAGTTTGGGTCGGCTTGATAACTCACATCCAGGCTAATGTCGAGTTAATATCAGAACCTGGACCTTCATCTGGTTTAGACGATAATAGACTTCCCCGGACCCACAGCAGGTCGGGTCGACTAGATGGGATCCTAGACTCTTATATTGTCTAGTCCACAGGAACATTCCCCAAACCGTCATAATGTCTGTTCGGCTGAGGCACATCCCATATATTTATTCCATTAACATAATATGACCTTTAACAGGTCCAAGCAACATCAAAGTCCATGTCTAGTCGACTGAGGATCATCTCTGATGTTTATTTGGCTCCATCAACAAAGTATGAATTTTGACGCATCCAAATGAAATCAATGCTCAGGTACGCCTACGTCGACCCCATACGACATACACATTGAAATACTTTCCAAGACAATGACTCATTGACTTAAAGAGTATGAGACAAACTGTACGGGCCAAATTTGGGCCCAAAGGTAAAATTGTCATTTCACTTCAGATCTGTGGATAAGTAAGGCCCAAGACAAGTCTCATGTTTCCCCCTTAATCTCTCAACTGCTGTAACCCTATTTTCCTAACAGAAATACCAACTCCACATGCAAATATTCTCCCGCCGAAAGCAGAAACATCAAACGTGTTATGGGTCTCACCTCCATAAATGCAACCCATGTGCCAACTAGAGAAGAAAACCATTCAGACTTATACAAAGAAGCATAATTTATAATATAGAGGCATCTCCAGAAAGTCTTAAGCATCCTAATTCCAAGCTTAATTACTCTCACCGGAAACCCCCCAGAACCTCCATCTATCCATACTCCGACCCACCGCCCTAATGGCAGCCTACGGGGGTCAAGGTAGCCTCGGACCTTGCTCTTCCTTCTATCATATATATATTGCTCACTTACATTACTGACTTGAGTGTCGGAAGACCTATGACCACCACCACACCGATGGGTAGACACTTCATGCCCACTCTACCTTTGTTTTGCAGGATCGCTAGTACTCCCAACCTATAAATTCTCGATTGTGGACCTCGGGTGAAAACCAGCGTCTACACTTGATCCGTCTTGTCAATACCGCTTATGGATAAATAATCTACGACTATATTCGAGAACGTGCCAAAGCTGTGAGGATATAACCATTAGGAATTTATTTGTACCATATATATTTGATATTAGTAAATTCAAGCGAAAGCGGAATCCTGAACGTGCCAAAGCTGTCAGGGTTACGCAAGTATCTTGAAATTATCATTGACAAGTTTAACTTTGATAGTTGATACGCCTCCTTGTGACCATGTCAAAGCTATCACAACGAGAAATTACCAGGACTGAAACCCAGGAGTCAATGTTGAGTGATCGACAATGAGTTGTCTACCTAATGAATATACGTAGGCGAGAACGTGTCAAAGCTGTGAGCTGAAATATATTCATGTGGTCCACATTTCACTATTATGTTTGATTTGATTATCGTATGTTTTGTATTCTGTCTGGGGATTACAATTTTGCATGAAATTATGGGAGGGGCATTTTTAGATTAAAAATCCATGATCTATTTAATGCATTATGATATTATATGAAACTGTTTTAATATACTAACCGTTTATTCGCTATCTATTTGATAGATCTGCGAATGGCAGTGTGGGACACAGAAACTGGGCGATGCATGTTGTTCCGGGCTCTCGGCCCGATTGGGAGTACGAAGTAGCCCGCGGGGGACTAAACCAGAGAATAAAGAAGTCGCCACCCGGTGTGAACCAAGAAAATGATTTAAGGCCACACTCACCCCTCGCAAGAGAAGACCTCAAATCGTTGGGTTCGGAATGGTCCCTTACTTATGCCACTTGTAATAAAATGATTTGTGCAATAATTTAATCGAGTCTAGCAACATATATTCCTAAGGGTATTCTATTTCTAAGTTCGCATGCATAAATCAAAAGTTCATCTAAGTTCACATGTAACACATTTTCATATTTGCATACAACCTATTTGCATATAATCTATGTCCAAATTTGCATACAACCTATTTGCATACAATCTATGTCCAAATTTGCATACAATCTATTTGCATACAATCTATGTCCAAATTTGCATGCATAAAGATAAATTGAATTATGGAAAGCATACAATGTCATAAGCACATTACATTCATGGACACGGAAATGCGAACAAATGGCAGTTGCACAATCATACGTAATAAAGAGAAACAATTAGGTATATAATGCAAAGAAATAACCACAGAGGCAATTGTACATCAAAATAAACGTGCCATGATGCGATTTGAAAGATAAATAATGGAAGTGAAAGAAAAGAGATGCGACATATGCCCACATCTATATAGGACTTCAAGTGTCCGATTGAACGTATCTCACATTCAATCGAATGCACTTTGTCCGGCGCGGCAAAACGTCGTGGCAAAGGTAGCCCGTAGGCTTTCTATCCCTCAAAGTGGATGACCTTTAATCCAACTTGATTTGCCCATGCGCGATGCAACATGATGCATGATTATGCAAGAAGATGACATACAAAGAAAAGCAGATAACGAAATAAAAGGCGCGGTGAAGTATCGTGGTAAAGGTAGACCGTAGGCTTTTTATCCCTCCAAATAGAGGACCTTTAATCCAACTTACTAAGCCCATACGCATCACATTATAATGCATATAAAAGTAAAGACAACAATATTGGACTTCGTATCCCCGACTGGACACGTCTTACATTCAACCGAATATACATCATCCGGTGCGGCAAAGCATCGTGGTAAAGGATTTTAACCTCTCGATATGGAGGACCTTTAATCCAACTTAATAAGCCCATGCGCTAATAACATAATGCATATAAAAATAAAGACAACAATATCGGACTTCGTATACCCGATTGAACACATCTTACATTCAACCGAATATACATCATCCGGGGCGGCAAAGCATCGTGGTAAAGGATTTTAACCTCTCGACATGGAGGACCTTTAATCCAACTTACTAAGCCCATGCGCTAATAACATAATGCATATAAAAATAAAGACAACAATATCGGACTTCGTATACCCGATTGAACACATCTTACATTCAACCGAATATACATCATCCGGCGCGGCAAAGCATCGTGGTAAAGGATTTTAACCCCTCGACATGGAGGACCTTTAATCCAACTTACTAAGCTCATGCGCTAATAACATAATGCATATAAAAATAAAGACAACGATATCGGACTTTGTATACCCGATTGAACACATCTTACATTCAACCGAATATACATCATCCGACGTGGCAAAGCATCGTGGTAAAGGATTTTAACCCCTCGAAATGGAGGACCTTTAATCCAACTTACTAAGCCCATGCGTTTTATCTCATCATTACACAAACAAATAACATGCAGAAATTAAATAACGGATAATAAACAAACAAGACAAAATAAATCGAAATATGTGCCGTTTGCTCAAGTGGTACGTGGAGTTGTATCCTAAGTATAGACCGCACTACCGTCCATTCAGATTCAGCTACGGAGTTTACGTCTGGGTTTCCATCCTATATACCACAAGAGGCGACACATTTTTCATTTTATTCAAGGGCCACAACACACATCATTCCACAATACTCATGCGAAGAAAATTCAATAAACAATCAAAATATAAATGAAAAATAAATAAGGAAAAGTGCCCTCAGGTCTAACCTTTTATGTCGACTCTCAGAAATGCGTTACAAGGCCGTCAAAAGGGCTAACACTCCGCAAATTTTCTGGTTCAATGGTCCACGTCTTTCCTCGCTGTTTCGCTGCTCTAGCTACTATTTTCACTTCGTTTTGCTGCTATTTTACTGCTGTATTTTTAATCATTGTTTTTACTGTATCAGAGGCTGTTTTTGCGATTTTTAAAGGGGTTAGGGGCTGCTATTTTGCGGTTTCTTTTAGGGGTTTTAAAGTGTAATTTTTGTTACTGTTTTTGGTGATTTTAGCTAATGTTTTAGGGTGATTTTTTGGTGATCATGGGGCTGTATGGTGCTGCTGTTTTCGGTGGTTATAGGGCTGTATGGGGCTGCTGTTTTTGGTGGTTTAGGGGGTGTATGGGGCTGCTGTTTTCGGTAGTGTTGAGGGTTGTCTCAGGTTGCTGTTTTTGGTGGATGTAGGGGCTGTGAATGGCTACTGTTTCAGTGATGTAGGGACTTTATGGGGCTGTGTATTCAGTGGTTTAGCTTGCTGTTTGGGGGAGTGTTTCAATTGTGGTTTGTGCGGCAATGGAGATGGTGTTTTGGGTTGTGGTTTTGCGGCAATGAGAGGGGAATTTGGGGTGATGTTCTCGGCAATGTGAAGAGAGGAGAAGATAATTTTTTTTGTTGCTTCTTTCTTGGAGTTGGGTGTGAAGTCTAGGGCTTTTTTTTTGTTGTGTATGCGTGAATCAGAGAGGGGGAAGTGTTGGAATTTGGTTTCTTTTATAGACAAAGGCTAAGGCTTCTCCTTGTTTGAAAATGAAGGAATCAATTAGTGTCTTACAAGGAAAGTCTAATATTTGATTGGGGGACATGTCTTGGCTAGATTATGAATATGATATATTTAATATGTTTTGTTTTGGCATGAGATTTGTTTAGTTAGGAATATAATATACTTGATTGATTTTAAATAGGCATGATTTTATTTGATATTTATTTTAATTTGGTATATGATTTTTAGATTTTATTTAATTCCCCATGTGTTAAATATGCATTTTATTAATTTGGATGTGTTTCAAGTGGGCTTGGGCGTGAATGGGCTTGGTGTGGGCGTGTGGCTTGGCTTTGGAGGTGGGCTTGGTATGTGTGGGCTAGGTGTGTGGCTTGCGGGGGTGTGGACAAAGGTGCTTTAAAACGGAGGTCCAACGAGTGAGCCCAAAGCTAAACAAGCGAATAAAATCTAACAAAATCCTGATTCCCTTCCGACGTCCATTTCCCACGAATTCCTCGACTTAAAAGGTAGTGTCTCCAAATGAGACTCATCATAGGGACTTATATGTAAAAATACAGTGCCTACAGGCAGCACCTTTGAACAACCCATTTGCTCGTATGCTTGATACGAATAAGCTTAAGAGCGCTGAGAACTTTACAGACTAGGATATGGATTTTAGGATTGTCCTCGGATCCGAAAAGCTGAGATATATTTTGGAAGGTCCATTACCCCTTGTTATATCTAAAGATGCATCGCCTGAAGAGATTAAGACTTTCCGTAAATGGAAAGATGATGATTTAAGGGTTAAATCATTCATTCTCAGTTCTCTTTCTTCTGAATTGAAGTGGCAATATTTTCAGAGACAAGATGACACAACTTCGTGAATCGTTTATGAACCAAGAACAGGTCGGGTTCATAAAGTAGCAATGGAATTGTTCCATTCTAAACTTGATGAGGGACAGAATGTGAGCACACATATGCTTCATTTGATCGATTGATCGAGCAATTGAGGTGCAGTGATTTCCCTCTCAATGATACTCTAGGACAGAGTGTCATACTTGGTTCACTCCCGGCGTCGTATCGCCAGTTTGTCATGTACTTTAACATGAATAGAATTCACTTTAATTACCATGAGTTGCATAAGATGATTCTCACAGCGGATGAGGATTTGAAGAATGGAGTGCTGACTCGCCTTCCAAAACCCACTTCACTTTCTGCTTCTTCCCACTCCAAGTCGAAGGGGAAGAAGACGAAAGAAAATAAGAAGAAAGGTTCAATGTTCCTCCGCAGGCTAAGGTAGCGAAGCCCAAGAGAGCTTATGAAGATAAATGCCATCACTTCCAGAAGGTCGGGTACTGGAAGTGGAACTGTCCTGACTACATTGCCCAGTTAAGGAATGAAAGAGCATCGACATCAGTTACTTTCATTTTTCCTATTATTGATATCACATTGGCTAGTGAAGCTATGACATCTAGTTGCATTTTAGATTCTGCTTGTCCTATTCACATTTGCAATTTGTTGAAGGTGCTGACGGAAAGTAGACGGCTGGAATCTGGGGAGATGCAGTTGCGATTCAGGAGTGGCGAATCTCTGGATGCGGTTGCAGTGGGCTTATGCGAGATTCCACTACCCAGTGGGAGACTTTTGTTGTATGACTGCTTTTTTGTGCCAGGATGTGTGGCGAATATTATGTCACTTTTTGTATTAGATACTGAATGATATAATGTAAATATTAAGAACCGTTCTTTATATTTATATTAAAGTAATAATATTCAGATCCTAGTTTTTCCAAATGAGCATGGTCATTACATATTACGTACCTCACAAGATATCTTTAATACTAGAATTAATAAACATAAACTATCTTATATAAATAATATTGAACTGTGGCACATGAGGTTGGGTCATATAGGCATGAAACGCCTAACCCAGCTGGTTAGGAATGGTTTGATTCCAGATCTCACCATTGAACCTTATCCAACATGTAAATCTTGTATTCGGGGTAAAATGACCAAAGCCTCATTTTCAGGTGTTGGACATCGAGCCACTGACTTATTGGAACTCATACATTCTGATGTATATGGTCTTATGAGTCAGACTGCACACAGTGGTTTTTCATACTTCATTACTTTTATCGATGATGTGTCACGGTACAGTTATGTTTATCTGATGAAACATAAATCGGAAACCTTTGAAAAGTTCAAAGAATTCTGAAATGAAGTAGAAAAACAAGCTGGACAATATATTAAATGTCTTTGATCTGATCGAGGCGGTGAATATATTAATGGAGAGTTCACTGATTATTTAAAGGAGAATGAGATTCTCGCTCAATATACTCCTCCTGGTACTCCACAAAATAATGGAGTGTCAGAGAGGAAAATCAGACATTATTGGATATGGTCTGATCTATGTTGAGTTATACAGATTTTCCCTATTACTTATGGGGTTATGCTCTTTTAACTGTCCCTCATCTCTTGAATAAGATTCCTTTTAAAGATGTTCCTATGACTCCGTATGAGATATGGACCGGTAGGAAACCGAATCATAGTTATATTAAGGTTTGAGGTTGTCCTGCATACATCAGGATGGCTCAGCAGAATAAGCTTTTACCTCGAGGGCAAAAGTTTAGGTTTGTTGGATATCTTTCAAATACAAAATGATATTTGTTCTAAGATACCGAGCATCAAAATGTGTTCGTAGCTCGCTTCGTAAAATTTCTAGAGGTAGAATTTTTGTCAGAAGATGGTGATCATAGACATGTTGAACTTGATGAAGTACAACCTGAGACCAACGAACCGACAGAGGAACTTGAAGTTCAAGAAGATGAAGAACCTTCATTACACAAACTCCATAGGTCACAAATGGTATCAAGACCTCATGAACGCTTGTATTTGATACAAGAAAATAGTCTCGATATTCTCTTAGTTGAAGAGACTGACCATTTTACCTATAGAGAATCGATGTTGGACATCAACTCCGTGAAGTGGCAAGACGCCATGAAATCCGAGTTAGACTCATTGCATAAGAATCAAGTTTAGGACTAGGTTCCGCTTCCTGAAGGAATTATTCCGGAAGGAATTGTAAATGGATTTACAAAAAGAAGCGCGGGCCTGACGGAAAGGCTGAAATCTTTAAAGCCCGACTGGTAGCTAAAAGTTACTCGTAGCGACCTAGTGTCGACTACGATGAAATTTTTTTACCAGTTGCGATGCTAAAGTCTATAAGGATTTTTTTTATCTATTGCCATTTACCATGATTACGAGATTTGGCAAATGGATGTCAAAACGGCTTTTCTAAATGGATTTCTTGATGAAGAAATCTATATGGAAAAGCCGAAGGGTTTTGCATCCAGCGAGAACTCGGACATGGTATGTAAGCTTAAGAAGTCTATTTATGGACTTAAACAGGCTTCACGAAATTGGAATCTTTCATTCGATGAGATAATCAAATTGTCCAGTTTTCTCAAGAATACTGAAGAATCATGTGTGTATAAGAAAGCCAATGGCAGTATGGTGGTATATTTAATTCTCTATGTTGATAACATCCTGGTAATTGGGAATGATATCAGGATGATACAAGGCGTCAATGCTTACCTTTGTAAGCATTTCTCCATGAAGGACATGGGTGAAGCTTCTTATGTCTTAGGCATAAAACTCTATAGAGATGGAGAAATGAAGCTTATTGGATTATCTCAATCAACGTACATAGATAAGATCTTATAACATTATAATTTTGGTAACTGTAAGACAACAAACATACCGTTCAGACAAGGTTTACATCTTTCAAAGAAGATGTGTCCACAAACAGAAGATGAGAAGATTAGAATGTCTAATCAGTCTTATGTTTCGTGTTTGGGCAGTATCAGTATGCCATGTTATGTACTAGACCTGATATCAACTTCGCAGTTACTGTGACCAGCAGGTATCAGTCCAATTCAGTAAATGACCATTAGATGACCATTAAACATATCCTCAAGTATCTTAAAGGTACTAAGGATAAATGGATTATATATTGAGGAAATGAACTGCAAGTTAATGGGTATACGGATTCCGATTTTCAATCGGATCCTGATGATAAAAATTCTACATCAGGATTCGTATTTACTCTTAAAGGATGTTCAGTTTGTTGGAAGAGTTTCAAACATGGGTCAACAGCTGATTCCACCACAGAGGCGGAATATATTGTAGCTTCTGAAGCTACAAAGGAAACTATATGGGTTAGGAACTTTATCACAGAATTGGGAGTAGTCCCAAGTATCGGGAATCCGATTCCATTACATTGTGATAATACTTGAGCCATTGCGCAAGCAAATGAACCAGGGTGCATCGAAAGTCGAAGTATGTGGAACAAAAGTACCACATCATTCAAGAGATTGTGTCACGATGGGACATTGTCGTGTGTAAGGTACCGAGAGAAGATAATATAGCAGACCCGCTTACCAAGATCATTCCTCCGAAGTTATTTGATAAATAAGCGGAATCGATGGGTATTAGATACAATCGATATTGGCACTAGAGAAAGTGGGAGAATTTTTTAGCGTTGGTGCTCTGAGCGTCAATTTTTTCTTATATATTTCCCTGTAAATACTTATGTAACATTTTATTATGAATAAAATAAACAGTTTCTATTATATATAACATCTCTTTTTATATGGTAAAGACGTAATTGACCTTAGAATGATTAATTATGATACTGTTGCAAAAGCGTCGCAACTGACATTGAGTTGTATCATGACGTTGTCATTCTTAGACAGTTCATGGTCAATGTTTACACTAATTAGTCAGTAAAGTAAACTCGTTGACACTAGTACATATCATATATTGGAATCTTGGATTCCAATGGTTTCTCAATTAACCATGAGTCTTGGAGACTCACATAGACGTGTAGGTGTTTATAGCGGATAAACAATGAACGACTCACCGAAGATTCTTAATGGATGGTACACCAACGTCAATAAGAATCTTCTCGGTTGAGTAGTATAATGATTCTTTGACTTGAGATACCAATGTGGATATATTAGTTATCCTCCACACTTTGATGACAGTCACATCACTGATTTACTTAGATCAGACCTCCGCCTGTTCGTTGGGTGTGGACTGATGCTCAGGATATTCTGTGTGTGTCAAGAATGATCTGTCAGTTCTGTGTACAAAGCATATGTATTCAATATGGAATTAGTAATTTGTTAAATACATGGGCTCGTGGTACACTATAAAAGTGAGTTCTAAGTGTTATTAAGAGATTGCTAATAGAAACGTCGACGTGATTATATCTATAGTGATTTGACGTTTACATATATATATATATATATATATATATATATATATATATATCTGTAATAATATAGATACCTGTGACGGAGGGATTATACGTATGCAATGACCTCGACTTGTATGGTTCAAATAGATTATCTGTGTTCGTCATAATTTACAGGTATGTAGATTATGGACACGAAATTGGATTTCGTGACGGATATGTCTGACCCTAGTGAGTCTCACTAATGAAATATACTTGTAGAGCACTATGACAACTTTTATGAATAATACTGATTGTTTATAAGTCATTTAACGGTTGAACGAAAAATACATGCGATTGAGATCTTTTGGTCATTTCCTAATTAATGTGCATTTGTATTTAATATTTTATTTTATTAAATACACATTAATTAAATGTCAAATTTTGATATTTGACATTTGTTATTAATATATGTATTTTGATTATTTAATGTAAATATAATACATATATTTAAGATATTTGTATTTAATTATTTAATTACTTAAAAGTTAAATGATTAAATTAATTAAATAATAAATATCTTTAGTAATTATCTAGTTAGCGAATGGCCAAGAATGATTGGTAACACTTGTTGGTTTTCATTAAATGTTTTAATGATCAAATACCAAAAGTTTTGTATATCATTTTTCATTTAATTAATTGAAACAAAAAATGAAAATATCTAAATATTATTTTTCTCTCTCATTCTCGGCAATGTAGGAAAAATATATAAACTTTTTGTTTCATTTTATTTTCATAAGTTCAAGTTACCAAAATCAATTACAAAAGAAAGTTGAGAGCAAAGTTGAAAGAAAATGAAACACTTGAGGAAAACCTTGGATTTTTGTAAGCATTTCTAACTTTCTTCAACTAAGAAATTATTTCTATCATTCTTAGCTTCAACATGTGTTGGTAAGATGTTTTCTCTACTCTTTTAGCTTGTAATTAAATGGTTGGAAACTTGTTTGAAAGATGTAAGCATGTATGATAACAAAGAAAGCGTGAAATTAGTTCATTATCTCTCTTTTGGTCATTTGATAATCAAGTTGTCATTTTAGAGTTGTTAGGCCACTCATTGATGACCTAGAATTGTTCTTGTGTTGTTTCAAAGTGGTGAGACTTGTTTGGTGTTGTGAATATTGAATTAAAGTGTTGAATTTGTTTAATTTTGGCTAATTTATTAATTGGACTAATTTGTGAAATTAGGGTTCTTAACATTTTTCAAATTTGAGGATTTTCATATATGTGTTGTGTAATGATGTATATATGATGTATATTAAATTGGTGAAGATTGAATCTCATATTGACTTGTTTTGAACAAGATTGGACCAAAATGTAAAACTTGGAAAATTTGTTCCTTCTCGGCAATTAGACATGTTCAAATCATTTTGGAATTGATTTGGAATCACTTTAATTTGTATTTGATAATTTAAGGACTAAATTGATCAAAATGTAAAGTTATGGGGGTCTCTCAGTAATTTAAGAAAAATATGATTTTTGGGTAAAAAATTTCAGTTTTTAAGTATTGAGTAAATGGAATAACTAAGTTTATTTTAATTGCCCAAGAAAAATCATTGAAATCGAAAAATCTTGATTTTCCTCATTCCGCTGCGTTTACCCGGATTTGCCCCTAAAACCCCAACAGCCCGGGCTTAAAAATATATTATATATATATTTATATAATAAATTATATATTTATATAATTTTTTATTACATGTCATGTTGGATAATATGACCCATAGCGTCACTATTTGTACAGATCACGGTGTTGTTGTACAAATTAACTATGTGACAAAGAAGATTGCACTCTTATCATTTGTGATTAGATCACCTAGATATATAAATGAAGATAGGTCCATATGATTAGTTCCTGGATTGAGAATGATATGAGACAGTATCAGTCCACGAAGGATTAATCATTAAATATCCCTAGCCGGAGTATTATCGAGACAGGACATCGATAATGCGGAATAGGCTAGTATTGCACTTGTGCGCGTTGTGAGGGCACAACGGCATAGTTCTCATATATTTAAGTATTGAATACTTATGCAAGTGCGATAGGAGGTTGTGTTTCACCGATGGTACGGGAAACAGCTTCGCTTTGGATAGACCCATCAGAATCCCATTGGTATTATGACTATGTGTCTATGGGAGTCCGACATCAGGGTAGGTGTATTTGGTCTTACCTGAGACTTGCACCGCTAATGCTTACGACAATCAATATACTTTAGTTGAGGTCGTCTAGGACTCTAACCGGTTCTGTGTACGCCAACTGCTGGGTATATTGAGAATCGTAGAGTATTGAGTGTGATGTCAAGACGGAAGTATCACTTCAGTCATAGTGGAGATGATGTCACGCAGGATACGGTATTAGTGCTCTTAAGTGTTGCGCAACCATCGGGATATTATGACTAGGTCATGCATATCCGATTATAGAGACTAGTTACCAGACATCCGACATGTGCTTCGGACGGGGCAAACACTTATCCAGCCCCAGCCCTAGCACGTGACTATCCGATACTGGGCCGATATACACAATACTTGGTATACTACGCTTGATACAGATCTTAAATATTCTTAGATAGATATGTCCGGAGAATTGGGTAGACTTGGTGCTTTGCTAGAAGCCAACCTTGTTTTGTAAATCGGTAAAACGTAGTACTTGGTACTCACGTGTTCGGATAGTCCGATGACCGATTTGACTACCAACATATCCGGGGATCTCATGGGTCGCTTCCCAAAGATTCACCGATGACGTATGACTCGCACTTTTATTAATCTGGGATTAATATGATGAGAGAGAAAATTAATCTGGGATTAATTACAGAGATATTTTATCTGGGATAAAATATCAATTTAAAGAGAGAGAATGATTAATTTGGAATTAATCGATTAATTAATATATTTGATATATTAAACGAAATTGGATTTCGACGCGGAATTAAAATTAGATTTTAATTCGGGCGAGCGAATTAATTCGTTAGCGACGTGAATAGTGATTTCGCTAGGCGTAATCATTTAATTACGACGCGACGGAAAATTCGTTAATTTGGAATTAGCGAAACCGAGCCCGAGAATATTTACGAGCGCATTCGCATTTCGAATTCGAGCGCGGCTAGTCAAATCGCTAGTCGCATCTAGCGTCACATCAAGCTTCAAATCATGTCACTTTGAGTGATGTGACAATTGATTAGATTGATTGATTGAAATGACTTGATGTGAGTGTTGGAAATCAACTTTTTGAAAGTTGAAAGACATATATTGTTTTATATCTTCCTTTGACTTTTTGAAAGACAAAAGAAGTGTATTTGCTTTTATTTTGTAGAAAATATATAAGCAAATTATAAACCTATTTTCCAACACACTTTTCACTTCTCTCTCTCACCATTTCTCCTCCTTCACTCACGCCATTTCTGTTTTCTAAGGGCAGTGAACTGTCGACTTTTAAGAAGCAAAAATGGAGGGAAGCAAGTGTGTTTTGTGGCAAAACAAGAGTGCTAGCACACTCCGAGATCAATGCGAAGGTGATAGGGAAGTCCACCCATGAGCCGGGATTCAAATGATGAAGCTTGGAGCTTCAAATCATGAAGACAAGGGGCGAAATTCACTATTCACAGCAGCCCACTGCCTTGAAAAAGTGAGCAGAATTCGAATTTTTGTTGCCCAAATCGTCGCTCAACCGCTCGATGTAAGTATTCCGCACTTCCGTCGTTGTATTCACTTATGATTCATGCTTGAGTTTTGATCTTGGGACCTATAGAAACTCCAACATGTCCGAGTCAGGCCGAGCTTTTCCCGGTCCCGGGTCAAAATATTACTTGTCAGGCTCCGGCCTGGCCTATCAAAGCCCGAACTCGGACCAGCCCATTGCCAAACTTAAATGAACGATCCGACGAAGCGCAGACAGGGATGTGATACTGACACACTCACAAGTGGTTCTTTACTCTCAAGTATAAAAGTGTCAAAGTTATAAAATGAATAGATTTAGTGAAATAAAATAATAATTTGAGTGAAAATAAAATGACAAGATATCTTTTGAAATGATTGATAATTTTTAAATTGGACTGCAACAATAAAATAAAATATTGGGGGTAAGGGATCCACTTTTAATATTTCAATTTAGAAATCTTACTTTTTATAATATATAAATTGTCATTATTACCCAATTAAGTTAATTTAGGAATTATTATGTCAAAATAAATAAAACCAGCCATAAAGACGATGATGACATTTGTCTATAACAAGTCCAATTAGGTACTTAATTATGCCAAATAAATAAAACAATTCAAATAGACGGTAACAAAGTTTGTTAACAATTAATCCAGATTTAAATGAAATATTAATCATTAGATTACAATTTATATATTATAATATAAATAAGATTAATCTATATTTTCATATTAAAAGCTCCACTCATTACCCCAGCAGTGTGAAATTAGCTACTCATAATTTGAATAAAAACACTAATAATTTTATTACTAAAAGAAAAAATTACAAGAAAGTTTTTTTTTAAAAATAAAACACAAAAGAGTTGAAACTCCACAAATTTTCAGACAAAACTATGGAATTCGGGCTGGGGGAAATGAGGTGCAGAGCACCTCTATTTATATAGGTGCTCGACACCTCTGTTTATAGAGGTGTTTGGCACCTCTTGCATGCAAGCACATGCAATGAAAGTTTGACAATCATAGATTGTCATCTTCCAAATGTTATAAATTTTTTTTGATTTGACTTTAATAATTACATATAACACACTCTGGATTTTTCATCAATTTCGGTCTTGAAAACTTCAGAACTTGAAAATCTTGTCAACATTAAAGTTATAGATATTTGAGTCTTCTTTTATCTGGAATTGGAATCGCCACCATCCGATATTGGACTAAAAAGTTATGGCCAAATTATGAAAAATTGCGCAATGTTGGAATTTCTGAAATTGTACACTGTTAGAACACCCTTTAAAGTTTATGGTCTCCAAAATCCAAATATCACGTCCATTTTTCTAGTTATGCATCTAAAGTATTATTTCACCTACATAAGAATAAAAATCATAAAAAATATATAAAACATAAATTTAATTATTATTTTACAAATGTGTTAAATTAAGAGGATTAATGAAATTATAAGTGTAAAATGATTAGTTTCTCTTTTATTAAGTGTACATTTTTTAATGTTCATCAGACACCGCTGCTCCACGTGTGCCCACTGTCGTCACTTCGCTTGAAGGAGATACAGCCTGAGCGCGCGCAGCAGGAGCCCCTTGAGGAGCTTCACCGATAGTGATGGTGGTAGTTGTCGGCGTAGTGGATGATGTTTTTGTGGCCGTCGTTGATGAAAAAGAAGTATGTGGGTCCATGGATGTGAGTGAGGATGAGGAGATTGGGTGTGAAGTTTTTGATTTTATGGATTTTGAATTTGGGGATTTAAATTTTAGGGAATTAAGATTTAAGCTATTTTTCAATGTTTTAGAAAGTGATGGGAAATTTTGGAAAAATCTCATATCTTAGACAATTTGTTTCCGATATAATTCATCATCAAAGTCTATCAAAGTCATAAAAAACTCCTTGACATAAACAAGTGAAAATTAAAATAATGAAAGAACCAAGGAAATGATATATCTCAATACATGCAATTTGGTCTATTGGGCCAAAAACAAGCGGGGGCATTATTTGCACCAAAAATAATAATTTCAGCTCAATTAAAACAAACCAAGACTCAGTTCTTCCAAGAGCCTATCTCAAAAGCAAGCAGGAAATTATTATTTTTTAACCAGGAGAATAACAAATTAAGAAGAAATTATTTAGGATCCAAGTCTTTCCTCCACAAACGTATTTTCCTCCACCAACGAAAATTAAGCAGGAAGTTGAGAAGCACATGGAGGAAGTTGACAGAAAACATTAGGAGTTGGAGGATGGGTGGAGGAAGTTAGCAAGACAGGCAGAATATATGCAGGAAGCACCTGGAGGAAGTTGACAAAAAAGACAGAAAGTTTGAGGATGGGTGGAGGAAACATGCAGGAAGTTGAGAAGCATTGTGAGAAATTTATTTTCAGGAACTATAAAATGTAAAGAGAAGCGCATAAGAAAAGACTTTTAAAGCAGGTAAAGATCAACCTTCCGTTGTTACATGTGATAAAACAAGTTCCTACTTATGCAAAGGTTTTGAACGATTTATGCACCATAAAAGAGAAAGCATAATGTCAAAAAGATTGCATTCTTGACAGAGCAGACAAGTGCAGTAATTGAACAGAGGACTCCACCAAAGTATAAAGATCCAGGATGTCCCACCATTACCATCCACATTGGCACATCAGAGTTTGGTCAAGCATTGTTAGATTTAGGTGCTAGTGTTAATATCATGTCATATTCGATCTATGTGCAGTTAGGGCTTGGCGAGATTAAACCCACATCTAAAGTTTTACAGTTAGTTGACCGATCCATTAGAGCACCACAGGGAGTAGTTGAGGATGTTTAGTTCAAATTGATAAATTCTATTATCCCGTTGACTTCTTGATTTTGGACACTCAATCTGTGGTTAATACCGAGTCCAAGATTCCTCTAATCTTAGGTAAACATTTTCTTGCTACAGCTAATGCCCTTATTAATTGCAGGAACGATCTCATGAAGCTATCATTTGGAAATATGACACTAGAGGTGAATATTTTTCATGTCAAGAAACAACCATAATATGACTATGAGTGTCATTACTCATACATGCTAGAAAGAGTTCGGCCAGAAACAACTTCTCTACAACCTGAATCAAATCCTCCCGAAGTGAAACTGACCCCAATGAACAGTAAAATGAGGAAAATGAGAGTTAGTGCCCAATTGAAGATGATATCTGGGAAGTTAAAAATGAGGTTGAACCAATTGATAAAATCTCAGCCATCAATAGACCCTGGGGGATCCATGAATAAACTGCCACAGTTGGAAAAAAAATTCCTTCACATGCCTTCATCAATATGTAACATGGAAACCACCATGACAATTTGGGTGGTTACTGTTGGGGTTGGTGCTCGGAGTGCCAATCCGGATCGTATTTATGTCTGATTCATGAATACGAACAATGTCTTTTTCCATAATATTACTTATTTAATGGTAGCACCTCTTGTCTTTTATATACATATTCGATCTAATTACGATTAGATATCTAATTATGATTAGATTGAAACTTAATCTGATTTAGTGATACATGTATATTAGACAAAGACCCTATGATTTACAATGTAGTGCGCGGTTACAACGTAGTTTGTAATTGACATTGGGAAGCGTCACTATAAGTTGTATATCCTTAAATAAAGTTCATGGCCAAGATTTACTAACACGGGTCAGTTAGTAAAATCCGTTGAGACCAATACATGTCGTATATCGTGACTTTCAATTCTAGTAAAATTTTCAGTTCTAATAGTTGTTAACTCTTAGTCTTTTTTAACATCCTCATAAGTTCCAATTGTCTATCTCTTTCAGGCTTTGGAGAACCTGTTTATTTTTTTATAATCATTTATTAGACGTCAATAATTTACGTTGAGAATTTACTCATCTGACACGCGCGTAGCAACACAAAAAATTTTAAGAGCCAACAATTATATATGTAATATATTTATAAATGAGTGATGGCACGCCTTTAATACATATTTTATATATCAATAATTACTGATGAAACTCATAAAGTGATGAAGAAAAAAATCCAAAAAAAAACAGAAAGTGGATAAGTCTGCTTTAGATGCCATGTGGGACAAGAACCACGTGTTACAGATCCACAGGTCGTTTTATAATTTAAAATATGTTTGGATTGACGGGGGGAGAATAAGGAAACGATATGGAAATCCGCCCATAGTTTCTTCTTGTTTTGTATGTTTAAAGTGGAAGGCAAACTCATGTCCCTCTGTGTCAATAATTTACAATTATTTTTGGATCTGCCACGAATATCTCTTAATCAGTCGCTCTCTATCCTTTTGGGTCCGAGCAATTTTCTTATCTTTACAATTTCTATTTTCTTTCCTTTTTCAATTTCATCATTAACTGCCCAACCTCAATTTTGATTCATTAGATTTGATTCTTTTTAAAATCTTTACCATAATCTTGCTCAATTTAGATCTGTTTTTTTTTCTTTCTCGTTTTTGAGGTAATAATCTCATTTGTCTCTCAATTCCACCACCCGAATCTTGAATCAATTATTGTTGTTCAAACTTGTGGGGTTGTTTCCAAAATGGTGACAGTGAACTTGGGAATGCTTCATTATGTATTAGACCATATATATGGTGCATTTATGCACAGAACAAAGATAAGCCCACAATTTTTTTCAAGAGGGTGGGGTGGATCAAAGCTTGAGCTTTTAGAAAGCATGATCAAGCAATTGTTTCCTGAAGTTGAAAGCCAAAACTGGCCTCCAAGCTTGATTCAGCCCATTTGGAAAACAGTTTGGGAGACCCAAACTGCTGTTTTGAGAGAAGGTGTGTTTAGAACTCCTTGTGATGAGCAGTTGATGAGTGCATTGCCCCCTGAGAGTCACAATGCAAGGGTTGCTTTTCTTGCTCCTAAGCGTGTGCCTTCCCAGAACATGGCCTGTGTGGTTCATCTTGCAGGTATTGCCTCGGTACATGTTTTTTTCCCCTTTGATGAGAAGATAGAATTGGGTTCTTAAAATTGTTTTGATTGGTTTAAATTCTATGTGAATTAAATGTTAAGTGTTTTAAATTTAATCTTCTGATGCTTTAGACTTTAGTTGAGAATCTGATTAGGTGTTTGTTTTATGTTGTTATTATGTCGAATTATAGGTAAGTGTTGGATTTTATTCTATCATTGAAGGATAATTATAGTTCGCATTTATGTGGAAGTTAAAAATGTGTTTGGATGATTTTGGTTCTTCAGTGTGTTCTAATTTTGTCGGAGAGAAATTCACTGGTAGAATTGTTAACAATAAAGGCTGTACTTGTTCCATTTTTTGGTCTGCTACTTCAACATAATTTGTCCCATTGTAGAGTATTTTGAATGTTCCATTTTGACACAAGCAATTGGGTTTGTGGCTTTGTGAACTTATGCTTGCATATGCCTCAATGAAGTGTAATATTAATGAAACTGTATTAGAATCTTTTCACTTTTCCCAGGCACCGTGATTTATTATATGTTCGCAGTTCTGTCAAAATTGTGTCAATTCTAGGGAATGTTATACACATTGTGAAATATGCTTGTTTGCTTCACGGCTGTGTGAATGATCTATTATTGGCTTGTTGATCAAAAAGTATTACATTGTAACTTGAGTGCGTGTCTCGTGAATTATGTTTTGAATGATCCAACCATCCTTGATTTTCTGCATATATTTATGTTGCCATTGGATTCCAGGTTATTTGAGCAGTTGCATCATTTTCAAAGTGCTTCCAAAAAACAGATGCTTTATTCTCATGTTTGAATTTTCTATGCTCAAACTTCATTTATGATTTTTTGTCTGTAACAAGCTTTGGAGTAGTTTTGAATTTTGATGAATATTTATGATTTTTAAGTTAAACCATTGAGCCCGCTTTTTTATTTTTTTAAATAACCTACCAATAGTATGCTTTGGATGGTAATGTCAACCATTTCTATAATTGAACCTTGTTTTTGTGATTACTCTGACAATCAGATTTAAAATCTTTATAATTTGAGCTGTAAATTTATTTTATTTTTTTTGCAGGCACTGGGGACCATACATTTGAGCGTAGACTGCGTCTTGGTGGACCATTGCTGAAGGAAAACATCGCAACTATGGTACTTGAGAGGTTAGGATCATTCAATGTGTTCAGCTACTTTTAGAAGCTGGAATATAAGCTTCTCTTTTATGACTTCATTCTAATGATAAGATGTTGATCTGATGTAAACATGTGATTGCAGCCCATTCTATGGTCAAAGACGGCCTAGGCTGCAGCATGGCGCGAAACTATTGTGTGTTAGTGACTTGCTTTTGTTAGGAAGGGCAACCATTGAAGAGGCACGTTGTCTTTTGCATTGGTTAGAGTCAGAGGCTGGATTTGGCAAGATGGGCATTTGTGGACTTAGCATGGGTACAACCATATGCATTATTATTCAACAGTTGTTAGTATTTTTCTGCATTGAAGGATCTTTTAGTTGTTTGAAACCAACATATTAATTTATCAAAAGTATGGAGTAGTGACTTTTCACCCCATTTTCTGGAAAAGTATCCATTCTTGAGGTGGAATAATCACTTGCATTATTAATTTCGTCAAAATTTTTACACTTGATGGCATCTAGGAGGAGTACATGCTGCAATGGTTGGATCACTGCACCCTACACCGGTTGCAACCCTTCCTTTTCTCTCCCCACATTCCGCTGTTGTGGCATTCTGTGAGGGTATATTAAAGCATGGCACTGCATGGGAGGCACTGAGAGAGGATCTTGCAGCACAGAAGGCTGCAATGACTCTTGAGGAGGTCAGAGAACGTATGCGAAATGTACTGTCTCTCACAGATGTCACACGCTTTCCCATCCCCAAAAATCCTGACGCTATAATTTTTGTTGCTGCAACTGTAAGTACTATATTTGGCTCACCGTACAGATGTCGCTTCAAAATGGACTCCCATTCTTTTCTCTCTCTTTTTTTTTTCTTTTTCTTTGAGTTAGTATCAAATGAAGTTTGCAACCAATCATGTGACAGCATCCATAATGCCTTGATGTCATTGTCCAGTCCAGCCTGCTACATTTGTTGTTCATGTTTCTTAAATGTTTCCTTGCCTAACTTATTCTTTTTACTGTAACTACACAATTTAGGATGATGGATACATACCGAAACACTCTGTGATGGAACTTCAGAAAGCGTGGCCAGGTTCAGAAGTGAGATGGGTCACTGGTGGACATGTCTCATCTTTCCTTCTCCACAATGGTGAGTTCCGTAGAGCAATAGTCGATGGGCTTAATAGATTAGCATGGAAGGAGTCTCCACAATGACACTGGTGACTCGTATCATGTGAAGAAAAGAGACAACATATAATTTCATTTGGTAATCTTCTTAACCACTAATTCTCACGGAACTTGTACATTGGATTGGATTGTTGCTGTTCGAATAGAGGGGGTGCTTTGTGAAATTTTAATTTCTCAGTTGAAAATGTACATGACTTCACCATCATCAAAAAATAAGAAGCGACCATGAAATTCATTTTGTTTTGGTTTGGAGAATTTGGTTGTGCCCCCACTAAATACCTGGGGGAAAATGGCAAACGGAAATTATGTTAAGCATATAAAACCATCATCATTTTATTGTGGTACAAGTTTCTGGAGTCGATATTAAATTTAAGGTGAAAGGTCAAATAAGTTTTTTTCTGTAGACAGAACTAAGTTTGACTCTCTGTATGTAGGAGAAAATTTTGACACCACTGTAATATAGGTGAGATAATTTATGATTGAGTTGTTGCAGTAAAATTTTTCCTATATCAAGATAGTACAAGTGTGATACGTGCTAAATTTCTAAATCAGCTATGCGTAAACCAAAAGAACTTGGTCAGACAGTAGCTTAGGGCAATGGGTTTCACTTGGGATGACAATTTGATCTAATATTCCAAAAATCCGTATTGATGGACGGTTGCGGTTGAGGATACTGAGCACAAAATTTCTATCGATTATGGACTCGGATGTAGATTCGGGTATCCTATCCGTTGTCATTCATCAAAACCAGTAATGATGATGTACAAATCCTTCATGTACCATATTTCATCACTAAAAATATCAATCAATTAAATTGGTGCACAATGCATTGAGTAAACATAAATATCCAAAAAGCTCAGGTTAACAACATAACTAATTCATTGAAAAATTTTGGTCCCACTGGTAGTAACATCTATATTAGCAATTCTGAATATCCATTTATCCACAGCATAAAATTATTCAGGTTAATCTTCGCTAGGAATTAAAGATATCTCCTCAATATTTAGCATCTAGAGAGCTCCTGGTAAGCGAACCATTGTGTTGCTAAGTGTGGACTGAAATGGGTGCAAAATTGAAGTCCCACTTGAGAATGTCAAGGAAAGAAAATAGTGAACAAAAATTCATTCCATAAATCAAAAATTGCTAACGCAAAATGGAGGTTGAGCATAGAATCTGCATTAAGACAATTCCTCTAAAAGAGGTTTCATGCCTGAATTGAGGGATAATCTTGCAGACAAGTGTAGCACTGCTTCAATGGATTTTATCAAATACTGCAGCATCAATCAACAGCCTTTTGAGTTTGATCATCTTTTCTTGTCTTCCTTCTTTTCCTACAACTCAGTGAAAAATTCTCCTTCTTCTCGGCTTCCTTAATTTGCAAAGTAATGATCATCCCCAGAATCATATGTCAACCTTAGTTACGTAAGATTGATTTACACGTCTCAATGGAACACCGTTGACCTTGAATGGCCCTTTATTATAATAACACAAGATATCATATAAGTGAGCCACAGCCCGCTATAGAACAGAACAACAACAAAGGAAAGAGACAAGGTAATTAGTCTATAATTAAATGAAACCAACTGCCCACCAAAATACATCATTTACTAATCCCTCACATTAGCTGGATAAAACTTGGGAAGCTTACCCGGCGTCTCAGCAGCCGCATGCTTGGGCTCGTGTTTTGGGGAAACGCCACCGTTTCGGCCACTACAAGCCCAAATTTGATGCTATGGTTGGCCTAAAATTCGATGCATATTGGGCTTCTAGGCCCAATTGCAATTAAAATTTAGATTGCTCTCTTATTCTTGGAATTGAATGTTATGTGGAGTAATGATTACGTGATTTATGTCGTATTTGTTTTAATGGTGTCATTTCACACGAGGATAACCAATCTTTGACGTGCAATTAATTTTTTTTTAAAATTTCTTACATATTTTCAATGGTGACACTTATTTTTATTTTGAAAATTAAATAAATAATATAGATGAAACTGCTGGTTGTAGAGTGTCCATTTGAGAACCACCGGAAAAGAAAATGGTGGCATCACGTATACAGTACGTTCTTAACATTATTTATTTATTTATTTGTTCATCTAGTATTAATTTTCTTGCATCATGTTCATATATGTAAGTGGGGTTTTTTTTTTAAATTTTATAAATTTTGGGATTTTGTACATATAAATCCTAATTTATTCCCATAAATAAATTATTTTGTAACGTATGATTTCCCCAATTTAGGTAATGGTGCTGCTTCAAACGCAGCAATAATAGAGAAGATCGGATCGATAGTTGTCGTTTGTTGGGCATTGGGATCATAAGTGAGAATCCAAATATCAATGGCTGTTTTTTGCCCTCAAGATTTGCAGTAAGTTTCCGAACATTAATTATTTAATTATTAAATCTTATAATGCCATAAGCTTCATTGGGCAAATGGATCTATTTCTTTTTTGTATCAAGCAATTTCTTTTGAAATAATCATCTTATATAAGCTGGTTTGTTTCTATTAGCCGAAAGTGTGTTTTCAAAAAATACTTTTTACTTGTTTTTAAATAAAGAAACAACATTTAAATTGGGTTCTTCAACGCCAAGATTCTGACAAGAATTTATGCCGAGTGTTAAATCAATTGTTATAATTCATCAACGTGAGACTCACGTAATTCATGATTGTTGATCCACACTGGATTTTAATTCTTTAGAGTTCGGTGGAGTTTATTTTTTATAAATCTAAATAATATTAATATTTTCTTTTCACATCTAATCGAAATATCTCAAAATTATTATTTTTTATATTGGGAAATAAAAGATAAAGTTCTAATAATGAGGTAAAATATATTATAGTTTATCACGTCAAAAAAAATGACTTAAATTTATTCGAACATATTTAAAAATATTTTAATGTCAAGTTTTTAAAAAATAAAAATAAACACACAGAAAATAACTTAAGACTGAAACTAAATTATTAACACACCTAATTATTTTCTGTACTAGCAAAATAATTAACACATCTAATTATTAAACTCTCATCCGAGCTCTATTTTTTTTTCCTGAAGCAAAAATGGCCAAATTGTAATATCTCGTATAAAATTGTCATTATCTAAAAGCATGCATGCAGCTACACCAACACCTAGACGAGAATCGCTTTTGTAATTCAACACTCGGCTTCTTCTTTCTCTACACAACAAAAGCACTTTTTGTCTTATTCTCTCAAAACTAAATTTCATAAACAAATTTATATATATGTTTTAAAAGCCGATACTTAAAAAAAAATAAAGAGGAAACTAGGAAGGAGAAATTTCTATTGCTTTTATAATTTAATCTATCCATCATCTTCCTATGATCTATAGACCTCTATATAAAAGATCATCAAGTGAAAGGAATTCCAAATTAAGAATGTAATGATGATTAATTAAGAGACCTTGTATAATTAACTGAAACATAATTAAACTCTCTAGCTGTCATTATTCTTGACGAGGGCGAGCCATCCAGAGGGAACTAAGAGTTCGGAGACGATGGAAATATTCAGCTATCGCCAGCAAACACCGCGCCGATTGACGGGTTGTCAGAATCTCATTCAGTCGATGTAAGGTTTGGTGTCTCAGATTATCTGCCTGTAAGTTTAATTTAGTATTTTATTTTATTTTTCAAGAGAAAAATAAAACATGCATTAGTTTATCCATATATATAATTGACTTAAGGAGAAAGATTAAGCATAAATATGGTAAATTATGTGTACAAAAATGTATCAACTCATCATGACTTTGGGGTATTAAGGTTTTAATTTGTCGAATGACTGAAATGATTGTGGGTTTTGCTTGAAAGGAACAAAACTGCATGTAACATCAAAGTTTATTAAATTTTAGCTAAGAAATGAACTAACACATCCAGCTAGAATATAAGATCTAGTACAATAATGCAGATAGAATAAAACAAGAGGTCAATATAGCGTAGACTGTGGCTTTGGTACTAATGAAAATGATGATAACAAAGACTTCCCTAAGCTTTGATTGGATCAATTCTTGATTTGAATTATACAAATTAATAATCATCAATTTTGTCAATGTTTATGACCGAATATCAAATCGGTTGAAACCCCAATCAATTTTCATCAGTTGGGTGTAAAATTTCCCTTGGGTTAAGCCAAGGATTCCACCCTATGGACCCACCAAACCCTAAAAACAAAGTAATTAAACATTAAAAATGTGATCAAGTAGAAAAATCATCAAGCCTTGGTCCTTTTCGATGTGTTTAATTCGTGTATTTAAGTTTTGCTTATTAATTTTATACTATGCAGTAATACCTAATTGATTCATCATCTCTCTCCATGTGTTAATATATCAATCAAGTTTCTGCATGGTGGGATATATATGGACCACATGGTGTCTTTAAGTCAAACTATTATGGTAATTACGACCATGACATCATATACAATTATGTCGTGCCATGTGAGTACAGATTCATGCTTATTGACTATCAATATATATATATAAGCTTACTTGGTTTTAAGCACGATTGAATTGCACTAAAACTTAGTGAAAATATGACCAAAACATTCTCATATGCATATATTGACCAAAATCATTTAATGCATATATGAAAAAGAAACTCAAATTTTAAAGCACAGCGAGGCACGTGGGTATTTGTTTCCATTTATTGACTGGGGAAAATAACATCTAGACTTCCAAAATTTGTATTTACTTTTAGAAATTGCAACATAAACTCATTTTTTGGGATATAGACTCCAAAAGGTTTTGTAAAACAATGGGGTCGTCTATGCGTCCCAAAAGGAGTCTGTTAGGATATTTATGATCATTTCACAGATTATGATGATCTAACATTTCCCATTTTGGCTGTGAATATGGGCAAGCCAGGCCTAGTTTTGTTGGAAAGTGCAAGAAATACGTGGAGTTGCTATCAAAAGTAATATAAGCCAACAACTCGTGAATGGCAAAAGTTATAAATCCATAGAGAGAGATGCCAATGCAATGCAATGCAACAACCAGCCAGCCACCACATGATTGTGAGACTCAGACATATATATATATGTAGTTGTTCATAAATTTGGGTTAGGTTTTGGGCAGGACCAGATTCTATGGTCCCACTCATACCCAACATTTATTAGGGGCCAACTACTAATTAACACATATAAAATAATTAATAATAATAATAATCAAAGGGTGACAGATGATTATCCATACCTGCCTAACAAAACCTTCGAGAGTGGAGATCTTGTTAATGGCAATGGCCATTTGGCCCATGTAATTAGCCATGTTAGGAGGGCAGCTCAGTGAATCAGAAGCAATGGTGTCTGAGATTGACTGGTTCAGAGCTTCAAGCCCTTGAGAGAGAGCATCTTCAGCCTCCTGTGTTGATTGTTGCAGTCCACATATCCCTATTATCTGTTGCTCCGTTAATGGCTCTATTTGGTTCAATATTACCTGAACCAACATTTACACAGAGACCCAAAATGATAATTATCAAAAATATTATTACATATCATTATGATATTTACAGTACTACGAGTTATTTCAGAAAGGATCTGATCATGATTCTTGAAAAGATGAAGATGAAAATTAACAAGATCTCTTTAGCTGGCATGCAATTGATCTCTCTTTCTCTTTTTAGAAACCCCTCATGATACCTTTCGTCATTTATTGATATTCATTTTGTTTTGCAATCACCCACGGACAAATTGCCCCATGCAAATACGAATCTCATGACTTTTCTAAATGGACAATGCTATTAATACTTTCTGAATACTCTGTGAGTATCAAAAATAACGTTAAATATATATAATTCTAATATTAAATTAATGAATTATTTCATTTTTTAAGTCATGATTTTTTTTCTAAACTTAGTAAGTACTCACTACTCGTAAAGTGCAAATAACATTGTTGTTTTTTAAATCTAAGAAGGATTAGTTATTCTTTTTTTTCTTCCTTTAATTGTTTTTATTATTTATCATGCAATATTAATCAAATTATTGTATGTAAGAATCTAATGATGGAGTTAGTTAGCTAACCCTAATTTAGGTTTATTGGCTATACTTGGTCATGTGTTTTCTCATTTTTATTGTCACATACTTAGCTTTTTAATAATGTGCCAAAACAAAGTGATGGAGTTATCAATATAAGTGCATGAATGGAACTAATTTGAGTGTGTATATATACCTTGATGAGCTCAGATGGCCGGAATCCACCCAACCACAAGAAACATCTTTCGGCCGGAGTCTTCCACATGCCGGAAACAAGATGAAACACATCGGTTTTGGCAACCATAGCTTTGAGGTTCATTATCTCATCATAGTGAGCTAGGCAATTGCCTACGAAAAGGCGAAGCTCGTTCTCGGGTAAATGCTCTTGCACTGCAGCTCTAAGCTCACATATAAGATGATGATGCACTTCTAGCCATCTTCCATACTCCATGTCAAACATAGCCGCTTCTGAAAAAAAAATTGAGAGAAATAAGTTAATGGTCTATTTGAGAGTGTTAATTAACTAATGCTTTTAAAATTATTATCAAGAGATTTTAAATAATTTTAACTTTCACTCAGACACTTGTAAATGAGACTATAAGCTGTCGAGGTGGCTAAAAGGAAAAACCTGAGGTTATGTTGTTGACGCCAACAGGAAGGCCTTGATCTCCTCCTAAAACTCCACCAAAAAATATGCCCTAGCCCCAAAAATAAAAAACTTAATTCAGTATAAAATGTTGTTATTTGAATATATTGAAGATATTATATAGTTACCAAAAGGAATGAATCTCACTTGAGTTCTGGCTCTTTGTAGCTCTTGTTCAAGTTGGGTAAGTTTGATCCTACTTGATTCTAGCTGCTGAACATAAGCCTGTAGAAGTTTTAAAAAAAAAAAAATTAAAACAAAAATTGGTACCCATGAAATATTAATTAACTTGTTTGAACTGAAAGAGAAAATTCAGTGGAATGATCACCTTTTTTCTCAGCCTGCTTTTCCTTGCTGCCTCTCTATTCTGAGCAAGTCTTCTCAATGTCTGCTTAAAAAAATAATCAATCATCACAAACATTGCACTTTTTTTTTTTTTGCTGGAATTTAATTAAGAAGAAAGTTCACCTTAGGGTCTGGTGTTTTCGGTCCTTCCTGTTCTGAACTTGATGTTGGACCTTTGCGGTTTCCTTCACGCTGCAGTAACAAAGAAATAAATATATTTTTTAGAAGAAGATTATTAACAATTTTTAAAACAAAGAATCCCAATTGCAAGTAAGCTAAGCTACCAACTCTTATTCTTGATCAAATATTATAAATTTTTTACCATTATATATATATTCAACTCGGTTACTAGCTACCTTGATTATTGCTTTAGCTGGTTCAGGCCCTGATGCGGCAGCATCATTTCGTGCGTTGGCCAACTCCATGGACTGCTCAGATGGTCTCTTTGAACTACTAGTTGTAGAAGAAACTAAAGCCGTAGCAGCAGCCTACCAAATACAAACAAATTAATTAAAAGTAATGATGATTAATTAAACTAAACATGATCAAGAAATTAAAGAAAAGAAGTAATGGTTAAGTTAATAACGGTTTAGTAATAGTACCTTATTGTTATTTGATGATGGCTCTACATGCATAGGCAGAGATGGGAAAATGTTCAAAGTTGGAGGCCTCATTCCTGATCCTGAATTCTCTGCAAGCAATTAAAATTTATTTGACAAAAACCATTAATAATATTCCTTGAAGAAAATTAATGATTAAAAGCAAGACCCCAGAGGAGACAAAGAAAGAGAGAAAGTAGCTTCTGGCTTCTGCCGTATCAAAACAGAAAGAAAAAATGCAGAAGCAAAAGCTGAAAAAAGTAAAGCAAAACACATGCCCTATTCGTACCCTTTACAGTACATTTTGGGTTAAGTATTATATCTTGAAATTTGAAATTATATTTGTTCTTTTGAAACAAAATCAACTTTTCTTTGTTCTGCAAAGTGAGGATCTGGTCAAAAAAAGTACTGTGTCATGGGAGATTTTAATTGATCTGTTGAACAAATTTACCTGAACATGTTTTTCCTGTGACCCGAACAAAAGAATCTTCTATCTCCCACAAAAAAAAAAAAACAAAAACAAAAGATAAAAAGAAATTAAAGAGAAAAAATTTGAAGACTCACGCCTTTGATCTTGAACAGCGGAAGGGTCATGTCCATCAAGATATAGAAAAAGGGCTTGATCTAATTCTCCCAAACCATAAGCTCCAGCATCTTTACTACTATTGCTGCTGACACAGCAATAAATAATATATAATAATATGAAAACCACAAAGAGAGAGTGAGAGAGAGAGAGAGCTACTAGTTAATAAATAACACTTAATTTCATGCTTTAGCTTAGTAAAATTACAAGTGGTTCCCAGGGATAGATGATGATTGTTGCATCATTCCGAAATGAATTTGATGATGATCTTGCACTTGAATCTTCTGCTGCTGCTGCTGTTGATGATGATGGTGTTGGTCAATTTGTATGGAGTGATTGGTGACTTTGTTGCTAGTAGCAGCCATATTGAAAGAATCTCTCCCCCCAACAAGCTTTGTTATTTCTTGCTCTTGTAAAATAATTCAGCAACTTGATCAAGATTCAAGAGCTAGCTCTTAGAGAGAATATAAAAATTAACCCAATAAAAATAAGAGAAAGGCCCCCCCCTCTCTTTTTGCTGTTTTTTTAAGACTTTAAGAGTCGGTTATGATCGAAAAATGAGATAGAAATGAATGCTGAAGAAGCAAAAGACAAAAGCTTTTTAATAGCCCCCCCTCTGTAAATTAGACTCTAACTGACTTCATATGTAAACAGACACACCCATTTTCAGGCTTAGAGAAAATAAATAATAAATAAATCAGATATAAAATAAAGCGGTCTCAAGATATATGATCTCTTCTTCCACTCTCTCTCACTCTCGAGAAAAGCAAAAAAAAAAAAAAAAAAAAAAATACAGACAAAAACACAAGTGAAGACTTGAAGAAACCGCTGTTTTTGAATCGAAGAAAAAGTTGAGAAACCACTTCATAAATTTTTAGCTTCCTTGTCCGAGCTTCCTATTATTATTAAGGACTGGAAGGACGATTTTGCCCTTCATTGTTTGCCAATTTTACTATTGACGTTTTCATGCAAAACTTACACGTGGATTCATTGGGTTTAAGAGGCGGCCTATGTTCCAATACCTCTCAAATCTCAGTAATTTTTTAATATAACGATGTGTGGCGTGTGGGTAACGTGGTACTGATAATTAATAAAAATATAATATATATAATTATTACTTATTTAATATAATTATTACTTATTTAATATTTTTTTAATATTTTAATACGCATGGTAATATATTATGTTGGGTTGATACCACCGTTATATAGACCCGGCTAAGGTTCCGATTCGGAACCGGAACCAGAACCGAACCGGACGGTTCCGGTTCCAACCGGTTCCGAAACCGAACCGGTTGGAACCGCTGGAACTGAATGGTTCCATTGGAACCGTAAAGTTTAAATCTCAAAAAAAAAAAAAAAAAAATCGAAAGGAACCGGAACCGGTATCGAACGGTTCGGTTCCGGTTCCGATTACGAACCGTGGCCACCTCTACCGTTATAGAATATTTTTCTCTAATTATTTATGTTATTTAAGTGGTGATTGATTCCCAGACAGTAGCAGCTTAATCATAAATTGTTATTTGAGCAATTTGATATTGCTAGTTTTGACCGCTTTAAACAGACATTGATTTTTAGGCGATTTTTACCTATTTATTGGTCGATTTCTGAATCAATCAAAAATCATTCGATTTCGTGTTTTAATCTATTCTTAGCTTTCCAAAAAAAAAAAATAGAGTTTTCATTGATGATTTAATGTGAAAAATGAATGATTATTTGAAACGATGAAAAATAGCGAAAAATATTTTAATTTAAAAGAATTAATATTGGAATAATAAAATATTATCCTTAATTTATTATATTTTCTTAATTAATGATAAAATTTTCAAACAGTATCAAAATTTTATAATTCTTAGATTATTTAGTTTTTATCATAAATGATTTTTTTTAAAAAAATTTTAAAGGATCTTTAGATATAAATTTTATATTTTATTCTATCAATTTACCATTCCCGATCCATTTCTAAATCGCAAATCGCTTAAATCTCAATTTTTAAACTTCCCAGCCTCCAATCTTAATAAGCCGCTTCCGTTCTCTGTTTTTGTTTTCTTTTTTAATTATCATTTTCACTTGTTAATTTTCTTAATTCCTTGTTGAAGGTAAGGGTCCTAACACTAAAATTCGATCTTTTGTATTACTAAAATTTTAATCCCTAACCCTAATTAGTAGGTATACCTAATTAGAAAGTCAATATATTGAACATGTGTGTGTTCACATATATAAATTGAAATGAGATTAAAAAAAAAAAAAACGGATTAAAAATGTTAATCAATGACATCTAGTTCAATTGATTAAATATTTTGTGAAAAGACAATAAGTCGGAATTTCAACCCCTCACATAGATGGAAAGAGAATTGAATTGATGGTTCAACTACACAAAAACGTCAAAATATAATATAACCAATAAAAAAAATTTATGAAAAATCTCATAGAAATGAGGAAGTCCTAAATAGCACATGTATACAAATATTGATCTAATAAAAATTTTACTTGAGTTTTTTAAAATTAACCAATTATTAATGTAATGTTTATAATATTATAGAAAAATCAAAACATGTTACATGATTTTATTAGATGGTATTATTAGAATTCTAAGACTTCTTTTTTAAATGACTTATTGGGCAAAGACAAAATTATGAATTTTTTCCTTCTTTATTTCTTTGGTCAAAATATATGTTAACATAAATCACTACAAGAAAATGTACTTTTAGCGTCCAAAAATTTAGCGTCGAAAATAATATTCGACGCCACATGTCAAGTTTTTAGCGTTGAGCATAATATTCGACGCCAAATTGACTACTTTTAACGTCGAATATAAAAAACGACGCTAAAAGTTATAATTTTAGCGTCTAAAAATTTTCAACACTAAAGGTTTTCAATTATTCCCATAATCTTTGGCGTCGATATAAATTGCGACGCTAAATGTTACATTTTTAGCGTCAAAAAATATATTTGACGCTGAAAATTTGACATTTAGCATCGAATAAATTGCGTCGCTAAAGGTTTATGACGATACCACCGACAGTCTGTTAACCTTTAGTGTCCAAATGTAATTTCGACGCTAAATATCGGACATTTAGCGTCGATTTAAGGGATTCGACGCTAAAACTATATTAAAATGAAGAATGCCACCAACCATTCTCTCCCCTCTGTTTTTTCTCTCATCATCTTCAATCTCATCCTCTACAATCTGACTCTCTCATTTGCAACCTCACAACTCTCCTACAAATTTTAAATAAAATTGTAATTAATTTTCCATAAGGTAAATCTTCTTTCATATATCTTTATTATTTTTCTTTATATTTGCAAAGAATAATCATATATATCACTTAAGTATTTCAGTTTAATCTTTGTAAAAAATTATGGTTTTCATTTTTTATGATTATGTTTATTATATACTTTGTGTCAGTGGTTTATGATGCATATATGTAGATTAGTTAATTAACTAAATATATTTTATTTTGTAATCTAATTAATTAATCAACTAAATATATATTTGTATGCTTAAATAAATAATTAATGAATTGGTGATGTTGATGAGTGTAATATGATGTTTAATAATTATATTTTTATATTTAGATATTTAGCTAAAATGGATAGAAATTAGATGAGCTCGGTGGATAGATTGAGTGTTGAATACTGTAATGGAGTGTATGAGTTCATGGAATCGGCAAAGAAACACATTGATGTAGAAGGTCGTGTTCGGTGTCCATGTATAAATTATTTGAATAGGAAAATGAAACGGATAGATGAAGTTCATAATCATTTATACATGCCGGGAATATCACCAACTTACCGTACATGGATTTATCATGGTGAGCAGTATAATTCTCAATCACGGTTTATTGATTCCAGTGAAGGGAGCAGTAGTTACAATCAATCTGCAAACGATGAGATAACCGATGCTTTGCATGACTTACAAGGTCCACAATTTGGTCATAGTGTTAGTGGTGACATACCAGTGTTAAGTGGAAATGATCAAAATTTATTTAGTGAACTACTTGATGAGGCAAAAAAAAAATTCATTTTAAGCCGCTGGAATGTCGATCTTGAATTTCGTTGTGAAATTATTACACATTAAAGTAATCAACAGAATGACCAATAAAAGTATTGATATGATGCTAGAGTTATTGGGGCAAATGTTACCGGTTGGAAGCGAATTGCCTAAGTCATATTACGAGGCAAATAAAATGTTGCGTGATCTGGGAATTGGGTATGAATCCATTCATGCTTGTAAGCAAGACTGTGTATTATTTTATGCTGAGTATGAATCACTTGAATATTGTTCGATATGTGGTGAAAGTCGGTACAAAGTATGTGGTATAGGGAAGAAAATGCCTCAAAAGATATTGCGATATTTCCCATTAACGCCCAGGCTGCAGATGTTGTTCATGTCACGACACACAACGACTGACATGATGTGGCATCATGAAAAGAGGATCGGTGCGGATGACATACTTAGACATCATGTGGATGGAACCGAGTGGAAGGAATTTGATGACATGTACCCCCGTTTCGCTGAGGACCCCCGTAATGTCAGGTTGGGTCTTGCCTCTGATGGTTTTAACCCGTTTGGGAATATGTACAACTCTTATAGCATGTGGCCCGTTATTGTTATTCCATATAACTTACCTCCATGGAAATGTATGAAGGATTCGTTCATTTTTATGTCATTGCTTATCTCTGGTCCACGTTCCCCTGGTAAAAATATGAATATTTACTTGATACCATTGATCGATGAGTTACAAACATTATGGAATATGGGTGCGCATACCTATGATGCAGCTTCCGAGCAATATTTTCATATGCATGCCGCATTATTGTGGACCATTAATGATTTTCCAACTTAGGGTTCATTATTTGGATTGAGCATTAAGGGATAC
>SKCR01043434.1:0-54913 GCA_019454045.1 Zanthoxylum bungeanum | reverse complement strand
ATCTAGAGGTCGGGGCGATGAGTCTCCGGAGGCACTTGAGAGTTTTAAAAAAGCTCTAAGGTTCAGAAATTTATGGTCTCACCTAAGGATCCATGAGGTTCCGGACTATGCCGCGGCCCTGGAATAGGCAAGGAAATTTGTGTTACTGGAAGAAGATTAGAAGATAGCTTGAGGATGAGCTACTCGGGTACCAAAAGTGCCAAGGCAAGAGAATCGGCGTGATGTCGGTGAAAATCAGAGAAGGCTGGCCCTAAGGCAGAAGGAATTTAGGCCGATAACTCAGGGTAATCCAACGCCCAAGAGGAGGCATCTGGTCAAGGTCGCTCATGTTACTGGAGGAACGACGTACATCACCTTACATAGACCGTTGGCTCAAATAGCTCGAGAGATTCAAGCTAAAGCCTTACTGCCGGTATTTGGGTTGGTGCTCTGAGAGCCAATTTCTCTTGTATTTCATTGTAAATACTTGTATAAATATTTTATTATGAATAAAATAAATAGTTTCTATAATATGAATTCTTTTATCATATGGTAAAGACGTAAATGACCATAGAATGATTCGTTATGATACTGTTGTGAAAGTGTCGCAACTGATATTGAGTTGTATCGTAACAACATCATTCTTGAATTGTTCTTGGACAAGATTTACATTAGTTGGTCAGTTAAGTAAACCCGCTGAGACTAGTACATATCGTATACTGGAATCTAGGATTCCAATGGTTTCTCAATGAACCATGAGTCTTGGAGGCTCATATAGATGGTACACCAATGTCAATAAGAATCTTCTCGGGTCGAGTGAGCATAGTGGTCCTTCGACTTGAGATACCATCATGGATGTATGAGGTATCCTCCACACTTTGATGGCAGTTACGTCACCGATCTGTTTAGATCAGACCTCTGCATGTTCGTTGGGTATGGACTGATCATCAGGACATCATGTGTGTATCAAGAAAATGATCTGTCAGTTCTATGTAAAGAGCATAGGTATCCATTATGGAGTTAGCAATCTGTTAAATCCATGGGCCCGTGGTACATTGTAGAAGTGAGTTTTAAGTGTTATTAAGAGATTTTTAATAGACATGCAATTTCTTCAACATGGAATTTCTTCAACTAGTCACATTGCCAACTACTTAGGTTTTCACTGCTAGAAAACTATAATTAAGTGCGTACGAGTCTAACCTAGATCAATTACTCAATGCATCAGATACAAGTACATTAAAGAACTTATCGTTTCTAAGATTTCACCCTAAAGTAAACAATATCATCATTGGACTTATGCTTACTATTAGGGACTAAAAACAAACAAAATAATTTTTTTTTTATAATAGATATTTTTTATAACAGATATTATCATGCGCATGCATACACCCCACACTTAAAACTAGCATTTTCCTCAATGTAAGATAAATATAAGGAAAAAAAGGATTAAGGAACAACACTACAAGGCGTGAAGTTGATCAGGTTCCTGCTGGTGAGACTTTAGCTGTGTGGCTGTGTAAGTTGTCCAAACACCTACACAATTACTCATGCAAACAACAAACATGCAATTAGCACACAATAAAATAAAATTAGAGTAAAATAAATAAATAAAATAAATGCATATGCAAGGGTTGTATCCCCGCTAACGCTAAGTTTAACGTCTTCAGCCAGACGTAACAACTTGATGTTGTCATGGTGGCTTCCATGTAGTGAATTGATGAAGGCATGAAACAAAAGTTCTGGCTGGTTGCAGCATTTCATGCATTGATCCGCCAAGGTCTACTGATGACTGAGATTTTATCAATTTGTTCAACCTCTTTTTTAGCTTCCCAAGTATCATCTTCAATTGAGCACTAATTCTCCTTTTCCTCATTTTATGGTTCTTTGGGATCAGGTCCTGTGATGAGCGGAAAATATATCAATATTTACCGCCCCTTTTACTTAATATTTTGTATAGTTTCTCAAGTTTTATGAATGTTTTGATGTGTTTTAGTTTATTTTGCAGATAAAATAAAATTGGGACTTAATGGAATCAATCACGATGAAATATGGAACAAATAAGGGAAAAAACTGGACTTGACATTTTGATTTTGGAGATTGGAAACTTGAAATGGCGTTCTAACGAAGTACAATTTCGGAAATTTCAGCTTTTTGTAATTGTCGTATGTTGGCCATAACATTTTATTCCGATATCGGATTAAGGTGATTCAAGTTCCAAATTAAAGAAAACTCAAAGATCTACAACTCTGAAGTTCATAAGATTTTTGAATTCTGAAGTTTTCATTACCGAAATTGATGAAAAATCTGAAAGTGTGTTATGTGTAATTATTAAAGTCATTTTCAAAAATAAAATAAAATAAAATAAAATTAAAAAAATGGAAATTGTCAAACTTCCACCAAACATGCTTGCATGTTTGGTGGAGGATTTGGTGCCATGTTTGGTGGAGAAATTGGTGGAAGCCTTTATATTTGCCTATAAATACCAAGCTAAACTTTGTAAATTTTTCATGCTTTCTTTGGTGGATTTCTCCATGAAAACCTAAAAGAAAGTGTCTTGCATGTTTATTTAAGTTTTCTTGTATTTTCTCTTTATTTATTTAATAAATTTTTATGTGTTTTTAATTACATCATGAGTGAAACTTTTAATATAATAATTTAGATTTACTCCCTTAATTTAAATAAGTAAATTGAATTAATTATTTACCGCCTATTTGGCCGGTTTTACATTATTGGACTTAGTTTCCGCCTATATGGTCGGTTTAGGTGCTAACCTTGTTACCGTCTACATGGTCGGTTTATATGATTTTGTTACCGCCTATATGGTCGGTTGGACTTTGGACAAATGACATTCACCGCCTATATGGTCGGTTTTAATATAATTAATTCAAGAAATGATTAATTGATAAGGGAGTAATCTATATTTTAAGTATTAAAAGTGAAACCACTAGCTCCAACACTTTCTTTTATTGTTGTAATTTTCTTTACTTTTTAATTTTCTGTTATGTTATTTTGTTTAACTATGCATTTTGTAATTTTAGGTATGTTTTGTAACTAGAATATTATCCAGGATTGTGATGAATTTCAATATCACCATTTTATAAGTGGTTATTTTATGTTTTGGGTAGTATATTGGTTTATTTATTGAGTCTTAAGCTTAATGCTTCTTGTTAACTGGCCATTAATAAGATTGATTTGCTAAACTTAAAATGAACTTGGAAAATGGATTTTAGGTTTTAGCCATAGACTCAATAGCTCACGATCTCACCTTGGGGCAAATGTCTCTTATGTAGATTTCTTTACAGGATAGGAATATACTTAATCTAAATGAATTCAGAGTTTCTTAATTAACATATGAATATAGTTAATTGGGTTAGTATGGGTATTTACATCTGACCATCGGAATAGGCTTTTGCATAACTTCGTGTTCCAGGTTAATAAACCGATATATTGCACAAACATGAGATAATGACTTCATTTTTAAAGGATATTGGAATGTTTCACAACCCTGGATATTTTCATATCATTGTTTAAAACTTAAAATCTACCTTTGTTTTATTTTAATTACCTGTCTTTAGTTTAAAATCACCATCCAACCAAAAATCAATCAATTAGATACTCGTAAACATTTAGCTTTATAAATTAATAGCTAAGGTATTAAGTCCTCGTGGGATCGATACATTTTATACTACTTGAGCGATATATGCGCTTGCATTACGTGTGTGTGTTTACCACCGATTAAGTTTCTGGCGCCGTTACCGGGGACTTATTTATCTTTTACTATTAATTTTGAGGTTAGATACCTTTACTTGTGTCTAATTTGTTTTTACTTATTTTTTTTTTCTTGTGTTTCAGGTTCTCAGTCACTACATGAGAAGAACCAGAAGCTTTGAAATCCATCCGAATGACCGAGAAATTGAAAGAACCATCAGACAATTGAGAAGGGAAAAACGAGAAGGCCAAGAAGCACTGATCAACATGGAACCTAAACCTTTGGAGGTTGTACCATCAATTCCCATTCGAGATAGAACTATTCCGGTGGTTGACGGCTTCATTTCATGTATTGTACTTCCTCCCTTACCATCAAATACGTGTGACATCAAAACATGCATTTAGATGATACAACAGTCAGTTCAGTATGGGGGAAATGCAACTGAAGATCCTAATGCCCACATCAGCAACTTCCTGGAAGTTTGCGGCACATGCAATTACTATCGAGCGGCAGAAAAAGCAATGAGACTGCTGATGAGTGGTAAATAGATCACTATTCCCACTCATTTGACTTAATATTTTGTATAGTTTCTTGAGTTTTGTGAATATTTTGATTTGTTTTATGGTATTTTGTAGATAAATAAAATAATTGGACTCTCTTGAGGCAATTCAGGGCCAAAACATCGGAAAACAGACAAAAAGGGCAATAATGAAAATTTCCTGCTAAAATGCGTCGTTTGCTAAAATGCATTGTGCTAAAATGCACCATCTGCTAACGTGCGCCGGAGACTGCTAACATATTCCGGACACGTGGACCAATTAGAGAAGTTTTACTATCATATGCGCCTGCCACATGTCAACATCACAACAAAATCTGCTAACGTGCGTCTGACACGTGTCACCATCACATGCTGCTGACACTCATCATTGAAACGTGTCATTGTTTACGTCATGCTGACGTCAGCGTCACGATACAAACAGCCTTACGCGTCGCGACGCCAAGCTAATAATTGAGATAATAATTCTACCGATGCCACATGTCACCATCTCGCGAAGCCAGCGACATGTGTCTTCAATCAACGGCGCATTGCGACGCGCAATGTTCCACGCGTTGCGACGCAGAGGCATAAAATTTCCCTATAAATTGAGGCCGAATTTCAGAATTCAATTCATACTTTCTTCTAAGGAATTCCTTAAGAATACTAAGAAGATTGTATCTTGTTTGTTTATTTACAGCTTTCTGTAATTAATTTATTTACTTTTCGAAATAGCACTTTATTTTCTTTACTTTTCAGTCTTTTACTATTCAGCATTAGTTGGTAACTCTCTTCTGCTGGGGTGAAATGTAAGCTTTTATTACTAATATTTAGATTAACATCCCTTAATTATAATATATAAACTATTTAAAACCTGACTTAATGAGGATACCGTCTTTATGGTCGGTTGGACTTAAAAAAATTGGTTTTAACCTGACTAAATATGGATACCGCCTGTATGGTCGGTTGGAATTAATTATAAATTTGACTTAATCAGGATACCGCCTATATGGTCGGTTGGTAATATCACGCAAAGTTTATATATATTATAATAAGGGAGATATCTAAAATAGAAGTAATAAAAGCGGATCCTCTAACCCCTAGCATTTTCTTTATTGTATTTTTATGGTTGTGATGAAATCCAATATCACCGATTTATAAGGGGTTATTTGATAGTTTGAGTAATATAATGTTTATTTATTAAGTCTTAAGCTTAATGCTTCTTATTAACTGGCCATTAATAAAATTGATTTGGTAAACTTAAAATAAACTTGACAAATGAATTTTAGGTTTCAACCTTAGACTTATAGCCCACAATCTTCCTTGAGGATAGATAACCCTTTAATAGATTTCCTTACAGGATAGGAATATACCTGTCGAGCGGGGGTAGCCATAATTGGAACTTAATCCTAATGAATTCATGTAACTTGGTTGACATAAGAATATGATTAACTGGGTATCTGTATTTGACCATCAAAAGAAGCTTTTGCATAATTTCGTGTTCCAGGTTAGTAAACCAATATATTACACAAACATAAGATAACCACTTCATCTTTAAAAGATATTGGAAGGATTCACAACCTTAGATAGTTTAATAATATTGAATTTTCCTTTAATTTACTTTCGCACTTTTTAATTTACTTGTCTTTAGTTTAAAGTCACCATCAAATCAAACAAACAATACATTAGATACTTGTAAAAATTTGGCTTCATAAATTAATATCTTAGGTATTAAGTCCTTGTAGGATCGATACATTTATACTACTTGAATGATACGTGTGCTTGCGTTATACGTGTGTGATTACGCCGGTCAATTGAGTGTTTTTCCATATTCCTTGAAAGACAAAGCTAAGGCTTAGCTACATTCACTACCAACAAGTTTCATCATAACTTGGAACATTATAGCCACCAAATTCTTTTGAAAGTACTTTCCCCCGGCCAGAACTGCAAAGTTGAGGAATGACATTACATCTTTTATACAACATGACTCAGAAACCCTCTGTGAAGCTTGGGAAAGATACAAGGATTTGCTCAGAAAATGTCCTCACCATGAGATTGCAAAGTGGCTACAAGTCCAAACCTTATATAATGGACTTTCTGGATTAATAAAAACCACAATTGATGTTGCTGCTGAGGAGCTTTAATGGTAAAAGGAGAGGATCAGACCTGAGACTTAATTGAAGAAATGATCAACAACAATTCTTTGTGAAATATAGCTTTGCAAAAATCTGGAAACTCTTAAATGAAGGTTAATGTTGGATCCACAAGTTCACCATATGGAGGAGCATCAGAGGCAGAATCATACAACCAACATGATGAGACGGTGAATTTTGTCAACAATTTCAACAGACAGGGAACAATCCATATTCCAATACCTACAACCCAAGTCGGAAGAATCATCCCAGTTTCGCATGGAGCAACAATTCAGGGCAGATGAACAATCCACCACCAGCATTCCAACAGCAAAACAAAGGCCAGAAGTATGAAAAATAACCAGGAATAACAGAAGTGCTGGCTTACTTTAAAAAGCTAGAAGAAAAATATGATTCTCAAGCAGCATCATATGATGCCATGTTTCAATCCCAAGCAGCATTAATTCAAAGTCAAGCAGCATCTTTGAAAACACTGGAGAATCAAATGGGAAAACTGGCCAATGCTCAGAGTTACAGACCGCAAGGTACCATTCCTAGCAATACATAACCAATTCCAATGAACATGGGGAAGGAGCAATGTCATGCCATCACTTTGAAAGCGATACTGAAATCAACAAAAATATTGGAGTCAATGCAACTGTTGAGGAAGTTCCAAAAGAAAGTAGCGAAGTAGATCAACAGATGGAGGAAAAAGAGACAAAAGTAAATGATCGGGAAAGATTCACTCCACCTCCACCTTTTCCACAGCGTCTCCCAAAAAACAAACTAGACAAACAGTTTGCTCGATTCCTGGAGATCTTCAAAAAGCTGCATATCAACATTCCATTTGCAGAAGCATTGGAACAAATGCCCAGCTATGTCAAATTCATGAAAGATATTCTGTCATGAATGCGGAGATTGGGAGATTACGAGACAGTAGCATTGACAGAAGAATGCATCGCCATCATTCAGAGGATTATTCCCCCAAATTTGAAAGATCCTGGAAGTTTCACCATCCCTTGCACCATAGGAGAACATAACTTCGTTAAGGCTTTATGTGATTTAGGTGCTAGTGTTAACTTCTTGCCTTTTTCTATTTACAGGAAACTGCAAATTGGAGAAGCAATGCCCACCTCAGTCTCTCTGCAACTTGCTGATAGATCGCTCATATTTCCAAGAAGTGTAATTGAAGATGTGCTGGTCAAATTCGACAAACTCATTCTCCCAGCAGACTTTATTATCCTTGACGTGGAGGAAAACGAAGACGTGCCCATCATTTTCGGGAGACCATTCTTGGCTACAGGTCGAACCATTATTGATGTACAAAAAGTGAACTAACCATGAGGGTACAGGACCAAGAAGTAAAATTCAATATTTTTAAAGCCATGGAATTCCTGAATGATGAAAATAAAGTAGAATGTTTCAGACTTGATGTGATAAATAATACCGTCCCGAACTCCGATGCAATGCAAAGTTCCACTGACAAACTTAAAGCATGTCATCTACCTGTGGAGCCTGAAGATAAAATGTACTACACACTGAACAAGTTAAATCTTGAACTGCAAGCAACTGAACAGAAAAGGCTCCACCAACTCAAAGAATTGGAGGAATTTCACATACAGCCTTTCGAGAATGCCAAATTATACAAAGAAAAGGCCAATAAGAGACATGATGAGAAGTTAGTACGCATAAAATTGGAACAAGGGCAGCGGGTATTGTTCAGCAAATCAAGGTTGAAATTTTTCCCTAGGAGGTTAAAATCACGGTGGTCAGGTCCATTCTTAATCACTCAAGTTTTACCAGATAGAACTGTTGAGTTACATGATCTCATTTCTAATGAGACATTCAAGGTTAAAAGTAAAAGTGTCAAGCACTACTGGGAAGAATCATTGGAGGGACAAAAATAAAGTCACACTTACAGATATAGCCTAACGTTCGGGCAATCATGTCTAGCTGACGATGTTAAACTTAGCGCTAGTAGGGAGGTAACCCCATGCAATTTGTGTATATATTCAGATTTGGTGTGTTTTATTTTTTTGTGTTTAATTTTGTAGGTTAAGTCACAGATAGGATGGAAGACGTTCCCGCAAATCTTCACAAGCAATTTCTTTCTCTCCCTCAAAACTCTCTGATGAAAGTCTACAAAGCTCGCATGGAACGAATGAGATTTCTGATGATCAAAGGTATTCCTAATGACTTTCGTTGGTTAATTGAAGCACGGGTCCGATTGGCAGGTGAGTCCTCTGACTCTTTTATTTCATATCTGCTTGGTTTAGGAAGAAACACCTATGCTAAGAAAAGAAGAGCTAAAAGAATAAGTGTTTGCTATAAATGTGCACGCATGGCATGTAATACTTGTTTTCGTTCATTAGGAATGATGTCTGATAACCGTGAAGATAAAATTAAAATCATTAGACATGGCTTGAGTAAGGAGTATTTGGATGATATATCATTGACTCTTGAGACGCATCCCAGTGGATTTGTGCATCACTTAATTCACATGTTATATGCACAATTTCAAAAAGAAAGACAACAATTAAGTCTCGGGAATCTGACTTTAAAAGACACTGTTTGCCAATTTATAAGAAAATTGGATGGGAAGCTTGTCCCTGACACATAGATGACAATCAAGCCGTTACTTCATGTAAATATTATTATCTCTTTGTATTTATCTAATAATTGTTATTCGTTTTGTGATTTTCTTTTATTTTCTCCGACATGATCCAGACTCTTTGACTTTCACGATATATTTTACTGTTTAGCTAATAATTGTCATTTTGCAGGTACTAGTGCTATTTTTACTCACCTTTTTTAGGTTCTATAAATTCAGCTCATCATTTCACTCTTGAAGACATCTAGAGTTGAGAAATAAATAAAAAAAATGGAAGCAACTTCAAGACGACGAGTTGTAAACATCTGTGTGTTTTGCAGTACTAGTGTTGGTTCTAAAACAAATGGGGTGCATTTCAAGGGCCGTACAGGAATGAGGTAGTCAAGTTCTGGGAATCATCCCAAAACCTTTGGCAGAGGTGAATCTTATAGGACCATCAAACAGAAAGGAACTTATTATACTAGATATGCCTGAATGACTGGTTGAAATGATTAATTGTGCTAATGCTTTTATTGTTTTGCCAGGTGGCTTGGGCACGATGGAGGAAATTTTTACAGTAGTATCTTTGGCGAACTTGAATATACACCAGAAATCGATTGGACTGTTTAATGTTGATGGATTTTATGACTTTCTTTGTGTGTTTCTTGATAATGCCCGGAGAAATGGGTTCGTGTCAAAACCTGTAAAAGATATCATCTTCACTGCCAGAACTGCCTATGATTTAATTGACCAACTTTTAGCCTTTGAACCACAAATTGACCCTATCATTTCCAAGATTAACTGGTCTGATAATGATCGTGGTAAAAAACGTTAGATAAATCTGGATCTTAACCTTTAATTTTCTTTTTAAGATGTAAAATTTCAGCTAACCAGGTACTGTTTTCTAACTCTTCTTCTACTTTAGACATTGGGGACAATGTCTCAATTAGGTTTGAGGGAGATGAATAGTTGACTAGTATCTTGTTTTATTTTTTCGTTTTATTTGATTTTCAGTCAAAAATTTTCAAACAAAAATTAAAAAAAAAAAAAAATTAAAAAAAAAAAATATTTTGTGTTTTGTGTTTTTAATTTGACTAATCAGGGTGAATTATGTGGTGTGAGATAGCTGAGTAAGGAATTTCCACTCCTGAGACGTATCTCAACCTATTTCGTAACAAGTTAATTTTTGTTTATTTCCTTTTGAATTATTTAATTTGTGAATTCTCCACAATACTGACTAAATGGATCTTCATATGCTCAATTGACAGGTATTATCAATATGCATATGATAACATAGGCCATGAGCTGTAATTGAAAAGTCTGTAATATTCAGTGCTCTAGTTTAATTGGAGGAAGCATTTAAACCAGCGATGGAATTTAAAAAACAATTGTAAGAACATCTGAGATCCGAGTAATTAAGTCCGAAGGAGTGTTTTACACCTAGTGCCCTAAAACCAACTGGTTTGGGAGTCACTGGCCAAAAGCTCGCTACAGGGATTGAAGATGTTATAAAAAAATATTTGAGATCCGAGTAATTAAATGTAACACCCCGCCAGAGGCAGGATGCTACCGGCAGGAGACATGATTGACCCATCTCCATAAGCCTCTGAATTTACTAATTCGGCATGATGTACCCTAAAAACTGGACAACCTGGATCGCAATCCAGCTGAAGGGGTTTTAAGGGGGAATATCGATAACGCATCGGAATAGTGGAAAATCAAAATTTTCCGATTTCAAAATTTTTCTCGGATCAATTAAATAAACTTATTTATTTAATTATCCAATTATCAAATTATGAAAATTACACAAGAGATCAAATTTCTTGGTAATTACCGAAATGCCCCAAAACTTTGTAAATTGATTATTTTAGCCCAAAAATTATCAAATATAATTTTGGATGATTCTAAATCATTTCTAAAATATTTTTCAACACATCTAATGCATCAAAATCAGATTTCACACAAATCCCCATTTTAGTCTAATGCCGTGAGCCACCCAAAATTTCAATTAATTGCAATTTGGTCCCTTTAGTTCAAAACATGCCAAGATCAAATCCATCAACCTAAAATTTTACATGCATCATATTCATACCATAATACATCACATATATGAAAAGACCCAAATTTGGAATGGGTTATGAACCCTAATTTTTCAATTTCATCAAATTGTCCATGTCACCAAATTTACAAAATCCAACACTTCTATCCATTCAATACTTCACCAATATAGCCTCACCACTTTGAAACAACTCTAGAACAATTATATGTCACCAAGGAGTGGCTTACCAACTCTATAATGGCAACTTGATTTTCTAAAAATCAAAAGTGAAGCTTTGAAACCATTTCAAGCTTACTTACATGCATCAATCTTTCATTCAAGTTCACAACAACTAAAACACAAACTATAAGTAGAGAGACAACATCAAAGAAACACAAGATGAAGCTAAGCATGTTAGAAACATTTTTCATGTTGGAAGATTTGAAAGAAAACTTACAAAACCTTAAGATTTCCAAGTTTTTCCTTATTTTCTTCAAACTTTTCTCTCAACTATTTTGTGTTTCTTTTTTATCTAATGAATTTATAAACCCAAAAAAATGAAACAAACAATATATACCTCCTCCATTAGGGCCTTGGCTAAAATTAGGTGTAGGAAAATATCTAGATATTTATTTTGTTTCATTTAAAGCTTACTTATCAACTTGCAATTTGATCATTACAACTTTAATGAAAATTCAACAAGTCAACAAAAAGCAACTTAAAAATATAACACTTATATTTATTTAAGGTCTTGGCCGAAAATTGGTAAGAAAAAAAGATATAAGGATATTTTCAATTTTAACTTATTAAAACAAATATCCAAGTAGTCAAAACCATTTTGATAACCTTTTCCTTTAATGTATAAGTCAAAAATATACACTTATAATCATTTCCTAACTTTATCATTTGGTAAGATATTTATATTTTAATTATATTAATTATTTAAAAATTAAATAATTAATCAATTAATTAAATACAAATATCTCAAATATATGTATTATATTTACTTTAAATATCTCAAATACAATATAAATGATATATGTCAAATACCTTTATTTGATAATTTATTAATGTGTATTTAATAATATCATATATTAAATACAAACACATATTATTAGGAAATGATGGTTCGGTCCTTCGCATGTATTTTTCGTTTAACGTTTTAAACGATTTATAAATAATCACAATTATTCATAAAAATTTCCCTAGTGCTCTACGAGTATATTTCATTAGTGAGACTCTCTAGATTCAGGTATATCCGTCAAAAAAATCCAATTTCGTGTCCATAATTTACCCACCCATAAATTATGACGACCACAGATAAACTAGCTGAATCATACAGGTCAAGGTTATTGCATACGTAAAATCCCTCCGTAACAGGTATCCAGATAATCCCAGAGATATAGATGTTAACGTCAAATCTCTATAGGTATTATCCCGTCGACGTTTCTATTAGAAATCTATAAATAACATTCGGAACTCACTTCCGAAGTATACTATGGCCATAGATTAACTGATTGCTAATCACATATGGACTACCTATGCCCTGTACACAGGACTGACGGATCCTATCTTGACACACACAGGATATCCTCAGGATCGGTCCACACCCAATGAACAGACGGAGGTCTGATCTAAATAGATCGGTGACGTGACTGCCATCTAAGTGTGGAGGATGTCTTATACATCCACAGTGGTGTCTCAAGTCGAAGGACCACTATGCTACTCAACCCGAGAAGATTCTTATTGACATTGGTGTACCATCCATTAAGAATCTTCGGTGAGTCGTTCAGTGTTATCCACTATAAACACCTACACGTCTATACGAGTCTCAAGACTCATGGTTCATTGGGATAAACCATCGGACCAAGTCACGATATACGACATGTACTGGTCTCAACGGATTTGACTAACCGACCCGTGTTAGTAATCTTGACCAGGAACTATATTTGATAATATACATTTAGCAGTGACACTGCCCAATGTCAATTACAAACTAACTTTGTAACTGTGTACTGCATCATATATTATCGGGCCTTTGTCTAATATATAAATATCACTAAACCACATTTAGTTTCAATCTAATCGTAATCAGATCGAATACGTATATAAAAACAAGAGGTGCAACTATAAATAAGTAATATTATAGAAAGATGAATTGATCGTATTCATGAATCAGACATAAATATGGTCCGGATTGGCGCTCTGAGCACCAACCCCAACAATTTCTCCCACTTGCTCTTGTGCCAATCCACGGTATCATATACACATCTCAATGTGTATCGTATACGCATGGCCCTCAAAAGCACACCCAACATTTAAGAGGTAGGCAATAAGAAGTAGGTCCGCTATAACATAATGAGTTTGTCAAACAAACTCAATCATTTCCCATAGCTAATATCCTTCATATTTTGTAGAATCTAAATTATACATTAATATGAATCAGACACTACATCAGTATTGTGCTACAGCTACTGAGTTGTCCAAGTATTCAAGGATCAAATCCAAAATACTATGTGGACAACCGCAAGCACAACACCAATATAAAACTTCTAATTTATAAGGTCACTATGCAACTTCATAAGTCAATACTTCATAAGTTGCATCTAATTCCACTTTAATAGAAAATCCTTCGTGACACTTCACTGCATCTTTTGTGACTCTTTATGACGTAGACTGTCTAACGTCATAATTAGTCTCAAAACTAATATGACCCTAATGGTTGCAGATCGCATTCTCCATGAATTATAAACTCGTTCTTAATATCTCAAAGATCACAAAGAACATGTTTAAGATCCATCATATGGTCTATAGGGTATCAAAATAACTCGTAACAATTACGATTAAATCGATATCTTTAATCGCATATAATAAAGTATTCACTATGTCATCATCAAATGATACATAAGATTGATTAGACATTCTAATCAATATCTCTTTCGAAAAAGGAATCATCCTTTACGAAAGATGAATACTATTTATAAGACACACAATAACTGTCCAACAGTTATACTAACTGTCATACATATAGCCTTGTTATGTCCTTTATTAGATCATATCTAATGCACGACTAATATGAGTATCTCACAAGTCTCCAAGTTTTATATCATATATAAAACTTTATATCAAATATACAGAGACTACTCCCACTTCTTTCACAGAGTAAAGAAGACTTAGGTAAATCTTTTACCTTACAAACATCTCATTATTACTATACTAATGATAATGTTGTTAGGATATATAACACTAGAAAATAATTTGTACGCTCCCACTAACCCTTCAAGCACATATGTATTCTCTATACTTTGACAAGATCAGATAATCTGACTGATATCAAAAATAGAGAATACGGATTTCCAGAAGACTTATTCGAGTCTACAATAGGCTCTATAAGCTAGCACACTAAACTGCGATCTCACCAGAACACAAACGCTAGGGCCATTCCAGAATGAACTCTTCAAACAAAGAAATCACAACTAATATTTTATCTGAATAAGTCATTCAAAAAACGCCACTTTGCATTCTTTAGCTAAAATGTACAGTTTAATATCAACATTAACCAATATATCTTTAATTGTTCAATTAGTGTGACTAGAGACAAGTTTCCTCATAATCTATAATAGATTGCTGAGTATAACTTTTCTCACTGTCATACTGTAAAGGTCAAACCTTTAATAAGCTCACACTGCTTTCGCTGTGCAAACATATAGCACATATCATGAACTAATTCATAATGAAAGCTTAATCAGTTCAAAACATGATCGTAGTAAGCTATGAACAATATTAGATCTATAGTTCAATGGTGAACTTCCAGAATCGATATCAAATATCGCTTCCATTATAAGTTATAGGATAATTTTCTTCAATAAGAAAACAACAGAACCATTAAGTATCAAATACTCGTAAATGATTCTGTTATCCTATTGGACTTGTACGAAAGATGTATAAGGGTTGTTTCATCTTATTAATTACGTAGTTCCAATTATAGTTTATCATTCTCACATTTGACTTCAATAAGTCAAGTCTTTTCTACAATAATTAACATCTGATGTTACACACCAAGTAATAAAATGATTTTATTACTTAGGATCGTATGAAAGATATTTTTAAATAGAATACAATATTCTATAAAATAGAATAAATGATAAACTTTTACTTATACCTCCGGGTGTAAGTAATTTCCATTATATAACTATTATATAAAAGAAAGATTCAAATCTCAAACTTTTCAAGATTCAGATTTTCTACCTATACATATCATATATGTAACTTGGAAATTAATGGAACCTAAATTAAAAAAGAGAGAGAACTAGTGTTACTGGAGCATATCCCCAAGAGTATTGAAACTAATTTGGTAACATTCAATATCATCAAATCATATAAGATTTGACTGCTCCCACTACTCAATTCCATCAAGATGGAATCGTGGAAGAATAATATTGACTATGAATCATATTCACTGAATAACTTTAGAACTAATTGCTTTAAATTCATATGTTTGATCGTATCAAAGATCTTTGAACAATTCAAAGACTTGTTATGAATTTTAAGGATCGCGGTTTAAAATTTCAGATTGAATATATTTGAACCAGTCAAATAGTTCAATCTCCGCTTCATTAGAACAGATTGAAAGTGCTTGATCATTTCAAGACGTTCAATATGTGTTCTTTCAGAAACACGTAACTAAGTTATGACAATTCAATAAACTAAGTTACGAAGTAAAGAAAACTACCTTAAGCAATTACAATTCATTAAAACTACATACATCAATGTATCAGTTTAATGAATCTGGTGGTCCAATGACAAATCATTGGTTAAACGAGATTTTAATCACCTTCCTGAATACAATATTCATTAAATGGATAAGGATGTGTGGTGTGATCTTGTATCAAACCATCCTTTACCATACGGAATAAACATCTAATGCTTAAGTGATTAAACTCATAAAGCACCGTTCTAAATTATTTATTTTACCGAATAATTTTTCTTAATGTTTATCTCTACGTCAATGACACTACTAGTTATATTTAAAATATATAACAATTGTTTATAAAGAACAAGTAACTATCCAATAATCGCGAGTTCCGATATCAAATATCAAAACCATCGTTAACTAATATTTTTAAATAACTAGATGGGAGATCTGATATCCAATACCTAGAGTTATAGTATTGTGAAAATCATATTTTCTATACACAACTATACGCATCTCATTTCTTTAGCTTTACTATTTGCATTCAACTATTCACAACAATTCCAAATAATTGATTAGCAAATTGTGTCAGACACATTGCCTCTAAAGGTCATTAAAGCTAAGAAATGTCATTACTAGATAAACAAATACCTAATGGGGCTTTCTTAATGCCAGTCAAGAATCTCGAGACATAAACTAATTCAAGTCAATTCTTACTGCATAAGAAACTATTCTCTCTAAAGTATTATATCCTAAAAGGGATATCTATCTAGATTATCTTTCATGACTTAGAAACTAAGTCATTAACCATCTTGATTTTTGAAAAAAATCAGAACAACAGTTCCCGATGGTTTAGACCAATCTAATAATATCCTAGTCTAGTAGTATCTAGAACCTATTCTAGAATAACTGCAACCAAGAGTCAAGTCAGATAACATATCAAAATATGTGTGTAGTGAATTAAAAGTTTAATTCTATCTAATATAGATTAAGGAAAACAAACAAGCAGCTATTTCCATAATAATACACACTGCCTAAGTTAAGGAATTTTTAAACTTAGCAGTGCCTCCCACTATTTTACGTAATACCGTAATCCCCAACGAAAAAACGAGAATTCAATAATTAAATCGAATTCCATAATGGGAAGAGGACCCCATGAATATATTTCGACTCACAACAGAGGCACGGTCTCGCCTACATATATTCACAGGTAGACAACTCATTGTCAATCACTCACTAGTGACTCCTAGGTTCCGGTCCTGGTCGTTTCTCTTTGTCGCTGCTAAGGCAGGCCCACAAGGAGACGTACCAAGGTTAAACACGTCAATGATAAACTCAATTTACTTGCGTAACCCTGACAGCTAGGGCACGTTCAGGATTCCGCTTTCGCTTGAATTTATCTAGTATCTAATATACATCCAGCATAAATAAATCTCTATCGGCTACACCCTCAAAGCAGAGGCACGGTCTCAGATGTAGTCACGGAAAAATATTTATAAACCGTATTGACAAGACGGACCAAGAAACAAGTATTCCAAATACCAGTTACTTTAAAACCTTATTAAGCGGGGATATTCCTTAAAGCGTCATACACTTTAAATTTATCAAATTAAATGAAAGCATGCATGTATCAAGTAAAGAAAAGAACAAACACTAGATTTTAAAGGGCTAATCATATCGGGGTGTCCAGAATCAGACTTGCTCTGATACCATTTTGAAGGGGTTTTGAAGGGGAATATCGGTAACGCAGCGGAATAGTGGAAAATCAAAATTTTCCGATTTCAAAATTTTTCTCGGATCAATTAAATAAACTTATTTAATTAATTATCCAATTATCAAATTCTGAAAAATTACACAAGAGATCAAATTTCTTGGTAATTACCGAATTGTCCCAAAACTTTGTAAATTGATTATTTTAGCCCAAAAATTATCAAATAAAATTTTGGATGATTCTAAATCTGTAATATCCCGGTCATTCGTAACCTGCCCAGCACAGTAAATAATTGTGCGAAGCATGTTAATATTCATTTCAGGGTATGAAAATGATTTTCATGACTTAGAAATCCCGACCGGAGACTCGGGATAAATTTTCCAGTTTTGACGTTTTTCCGTTAATTTTCCTTTTTGAACAGCTGTTAGTAAAATAGCCATAACTTCTTCGTTTTAACTCTGATTTTGACGAGTAATATACCATTTCGAAGGGAAAACATAGACGCACATCTTTCATGTTAAACATTTTCCCAAACGCAGACCAGAAATAGGTCAAAAAGGTGTGAAAAGTGGATATCACTGCACAAATCCGAGAACAAATAAGAAAGTGACACTGGGTACAACAAAAGCCACTCACCAACAAAGTAAAAATCTGTCCCCAAGTATAAATAAGACACTATTCACTTCTTCTCTTTCATCTAGCCCCAAAATTTCGAATTTGCTTCTCTTCTTCACGCCATCTTCATATTTTCTTCATGTTTCCATAAATTTCTCATGCAAAATGGAAGGAATCAAGTGTTCAATCAAGCATGAAAAGGAATTGATGTATGCATGCTTCGGAAACCTAATGATGACAACATAAAGTGTCAGTGTCGGATAACGTCAGAATCCAGGTAAGTACACTATGTGATGATTTCCTTGGGTTGTTTGATATTGAATGGTTAGAGTTAAGATAAGTTTGAAAATGGGAATAAGAAATTGACAATGAACATGATATGTCGTTCTAGAGACTCCACATAGAAGGAAATTGGTTAAATTAAAGTAATATACAAAATTGTGAGACTTGGGCAGTAAACCCTAAAATTTGAGATTTGGGAATTTATACCTAAGTGTAATTATAGATATGTTTTATCATGTTATAGAAATGATACTTGGTGATAGAAATGAAAATTGGGATTAGACAAAGATTTAGCAAATACGAGATAAGGTATGCATGTGAAGTTGGACATTTAATGTAAACTCGGAAATTTTATAAGAAAATACGATGAAAGTAAAACTTGATTAGAGTTACGATTGTGAAAATATATAATGATGCCATTTTGTTGAGTGGGTTTATGAATGTATTGGATAAAGCATGAATATGCATACTTGTATATGTTGAGAATATTTGTACTTATGATGAGAGTGTATTTCCTCGTAGCATGAATTAACTTCAATATGAATGCACTGGTATGAATGCACTGATATGAATTATGACATATGGTTGAGATATGGAAACGCTCGGAATGTATGGTATCCATGGATTACAAGTAAATGTTATGGTCTTATAATTATGAGTGAATATGAATTATGAAATGTGAATAACCTATAAAGATAATTTGAGATGTGTGATTGGATGAGATTGCGGACTTGCATAATGGTATGTTCATATATTGTATGAAATATGGATAAAGAATAAAATGACTAGATGCTGTTGAACACAGTTTATGAATGAGAAAGCATGTGTCATCTTTAAATGAATATATATATATGTTTTGAGGCATATGTGAGAATATAAAGTAATGATGTGGCAAGTATTTATATTCATGTGAGATTGTAAGTCAAAGCATGTGTGTTATATGCAAAGTATGATGAGGATGAAAAGACATACAGAACATGAGTTAACTCAAAATAAAAGCATGTAAGGAATAAAATGCATATGTCATTAATTTATGAGTTTGCATGAATATGTACATGAACACATATGACACGGTAAGAAAGCATGGCTAGGGTAGAAAGGAGCATGAGAAATGCATATATATATATATATATATGTGCTAAGATTTTCAGCAGTTGAGAAAAGTTAAGAATGTTTTCAAAGATTCAAATCTTTTAAAGAAAAGTTTCAGATGTTTTTTTTAAAAGACAATATATTTCAGAAAAATATTTCTTCCAGTTTTGAGATGTTAAAGCATGAGTTTTATGGTTTTTGGGGCATGAGGGAAAAACTCACCCCAGTATGTAACTTGAGACTCAGTTGGAATTGACGGATTTCATATGGATTCAGGATTGGGATTCGACCCATCCCAGTTGTACACTATTTTGAATTGATAGATTCAGATACATGTGCACATGTGGAGGACTAGGGGGACGCCCCTAGATCCTCAGCGCTCAGATGGTATATTCCTGGGCGGAGATGTGCCTACGAGCGGAGATGCGCCTTCGGGCGGAGATACGCCTACGGGCGGAGATCGCCTTCGGGTGGAGATACGCCTATGGGCAGAGATGCGCCTTCGGGCGGAGATGCACCTACAGGCGGAGATGCGCCTACCGGTAGAGATTCGGTTTTCAGAAAAAAGGATTTCAGATTTCAGTTTCAGAAAACAGTTTTAGAAAAGAACTAAGAAATACGGTTTTAGAGAGAAGTACAAGAAAAAGAAAGGTTTTTTGAAATGAGTTTTCAGAAAGCATATTTTTAGTAAAAGAGTTTTCTATAAAGAAAAAAGAAATGGAGTTTCAAACATGTGTTTTCCGAAAAGGATTTGTTTTAAAAAGAATGTTTTCTAAATGGAATGTATTATAAAGGATTGTGAGTTTTCTAAAAAGAAAGAAACTTTCCAAGCAAAGTGAAGTTATGAGATGTCAATATGAATTAAAACTTTTTTTTAATGTTCGTGTGATTCATGCATATGATGTTTGAGCACGATCATATTGTTACTTATGTGTGTATATATGATTGACGATTGTATGTTGCATGGTAGAGGTGCTGGATAGGATCCGTTCGGATGGAATCTATTCCATACCTGTTCTAAAATAGGTAATGGGTTCTGTATGATCATTACTTTCACGAACCAGCACTAGTGCATACACATGATGATGAGATGCATATTTGCTGTATATATAATTAATATGGATTATATATGATAAATCGAAAATGTGTTAAATATAATGGTAAGAAGATAATTTTGATAATTCACTTGAGCTTGAAGTATTAAAGTAGAAGAAAGATAAGAAGATAAGAAGATGATATGTATATGTATGTGAACACTACTATATGATATGCCGTGAATGTTATATATGTGACATCATGAAAGAAATAAGTACGCTAGATAGAGGTAAAAGTTATAAGTAAGGATAAATGTGGATGATTGTTGGTTGTTGAATTATTCAAGTTAGAGAAGAACTACATGTTGTAGCTTATTGTTAGACAGTTATGACCCATAGCGTCACTGTTTGTAAAAGACTGTGTTTTTGTACAAAATTAACTATGTTGTAATGAAATTGCCTTTTACCGTTTTGTAATTTATTTACTTTGAATATAAATGGTAAAAGTCCTTATGATTAGTTCCGGATTTAGATGATATGAGACAGTATCAATCCATAAAGGTTTAATCATTAAATATCCCTAGTCGTAGTATTATCGAGATTGGACATCGATAATGCGGAATAGACTAGTATTGCACTTGTGCGCGTTGTGAGGGCATAACGACATAGTTCTCATATATTTAAGTATTGGATACTTATGCAAGTGCGATATGAGGTTGTGTTTTACCGATGGTACGGAAAACAGCTTCGCTCTGGATAGACCCCGCGGAATCCCATTGGTAGTATGTATATGTGTCTATGGGAGTCTGCTTCAGGGTAGGTGTATTTGGTCTTAACCTGAGACTTGCATCGTTAGTACTTGCGACAATTGGTAAACTTTGGTTTTGGTCGTCCAGGGCTTTAACAGGTTCTGAGTACGCCTCTTCTGGGTTTATTGAGAATCGTAGTGTATTGGATGTGATGTCAAGACGGAAGTATCACTTCAGACATATGGAGATGATGATCACGCAGGGATTCAGAACTGGTTCTCTATTGTGTTGCAACCATCGGGATAATATGACAAGGTCATGATTATCCGATTCAAAGAGACTAGTTGCTTGATATCTGATATGTGCTTCGTACGGGGCAGACACTTTTCCAGCCCCAGGCCTTGCACGTGACATCCGATACTGGATCGCAATGCGCAATACTATGGTATACTACGCCTGATATAGATTGTATATTCCATTAAGAATATTTCTGTAGAATTGGGTAGGCATGGCGCTTTGCTAGAAGCCAACCTTGTCTCGTAAATCGGTAAAAACGTAGTACGAGGTACGTACGTGTTCGGATAGTCCGACGACCGTATTTAATGCCAACATATCCAGGGATCTCTTGGGTCGCTTCCCAAAGATTCACCGATGACGTATGATTCGAACTTAATTAATCTGGGATTAATTACGGAGAGACTTTATCTTGGATAATGTACTATTTGAAGAGAGAGAAAGATTAATTTGGAATTAATCGACAAAATAATATATTTGATATATTAAACGAAATTGGATTTCGACGCGGAATTAAAATTAGATTTTAATTCGGGCAAAACGGGTTAATTTAGAATTAATTCGTTAGCGACGTGAATAGTAATTTCGCTAGGCATAATTATTTAATTACGTCACGACGGAATTTCGTTAATTTGGAATTAGCAAAACCGAGCCCGGAAGTGTTTACGGGCCTACTCGCATTTTGAATCAAGTGGGGCCCACAAGTCACATCGCGAGTCACATCACTTATCACTTTAGTGATAGATGTCTTGTCACCTTTTTGGTGAGTGACATGTAGTCACTATTCATGATGGAGTTAGGTGTGGGTATTTAATGCCATTTTGGAGCCAAAATTTGGCTTTGACTTTTGTAAAGCATATACCAACTTTGGTAATTGTTTTTTCATTATTGTTTTTGGAAAACAAATTGAAAACAAAAGAAAACTCATTCTCTCCTCTTGCCAAAACCATGAACATCAAAGAGGGAAAATTTGATTTTCTTTCTTCATTTTGCTAGCACAAATCAAATGATCAAACAAGGTGATAGGGAAGCTTATCTTAGAGCATGGATTTCCTTTTAAAGCTTGGAGCTTGTAGATCATCATCAACAAAAACAAGGGCTTGGCCGAATACACCTCAAAGGAAGGAGAAAATATTTGTTGAGCATCACATCCAATCCGATCAATGTAAGTTTGTTTCCGCCACATTTCTTGTTGTATTCATTCTATTTCATGGCTTAATATGATCTTGGGACATCAATAGAAACCAACAATGGTATCATGGAGCCTTGTTTAAGCATGAAATATTTTAGGGTAAAATTTGGGTAAATTGATTTTGAGCATGTTTTGAATAAATTACTTGTTTGAGCATGTTTGTGGATGGATGACTTTGAGTTGTTTATGATCAATTTTGAGAAAAACAAATTAGATGAATTTTTCACCCAAAACTTGGCATGGCCGAATGTATATTACCCTTGGAAGTCATGATATTTTTTTTTGTTCTTTGATCATTGGATAACTTGAAACACTTGGAAATGTTGATTTGTAAATCAATCGGATTGAAAATGAAATCGGACATGAAAGCCCTATGAATGCTGTGAGCTTCCTTGCATGTAATGAGATGATTTTTTGATTCATAAATGTTGGACATAAGTTGAACAAATAAGAACATGATTAATTAATTAAATTGTATTTTGGAAATATGGATTTAGATAATTAATTGATGTATTACACTTTAGTTAATTGAATTTTAAAATTTGGAACATTAAAATTTGATTAATGGGCTTGATTTTGAATGGGCTTGAAATTGTTATATTTGGGCATAATGGGCTTGGTTGGGCCAAATTGGTTTAGGCCAATTGGATGGATCCAAATTGGGCCTAAATCATTCCATTAAGTCCGAATGTAATAAATGGGCTTTAAAAGTTTAATTGGGCCTTATGGGCTAAAATTGGTTTTTTAGCATTGAGGGTGATTCCTCAATTGGGCTTGGTAATTGGGTTTGACCCATATTGACCAAAGCCCATGCCTTATGAAATCATTTGAAAGCCCATCAGACTTTAATTAAACGAACATTGGATGTTAGTTGGGCTTTGAGACCCGATAAGATTAGATTTGGAATCTTAGTCGTTAAAGCGCATTAAAAAGTGTAGATATTTAATTTAGAATTAAATACATGAATTAGTATTGAATACAGATTTAATTAGATTTAACGAGTAGTTCGATATAATTCAAGAATTCGTACTTTAAGTACTTATTGTCAAACGAGTTGGACTCGCGCAAATCAAATCATTGTTTGAACATTGGATGATCACTAATATTCAAAGATAATTAATTTGATTAGTTTGATTGAATAACATGCTTGAATGAATACATGGATGAGATGTATGAATAGCGTATATCGGATGGATATTAGAAGGGAAAGGGCAATTTTAGAAATTATTGAAAATTCAGAATTTATAAATTGGACCTGCGTGTCCAGCCTTATCTCTCATTATTTCTTTGTATTCTCTTCTCACCTAATTCCCCTCAATGTTAATGAGGTTTCTATTATTGTATTATGTAATTGGGTAGAAGTCGAATAGTGCTAGCCGGGGAGAGGAAATAGAGTGATTTGTTCTAGGAACAATCTGTTTAAATATCCATCCGCATATCGTTATTAATTTACTTTCCGCGCCTTATTATGCTTTTAGAAATGCATGCTTAAGGGTGAATGATGAGACCTTAACAAAGATAATAAATTGGTTTCCAATTTACGCGAAAAACCCTCAAAACATATTAAGCGTTTTTCCTTCTGTTGAGTGATTCTTACTCAAGATCCAAAGTTGGCATTGGTTTGTTGGCCAAAGTCAAGACCTTTGTCAATTGCGGATGTGTTTGAATCATGAGAGTTTTGTTCCATATCGGTGTCTTGTCCAAGTCATGATTTGTTGGCCAAAGTCAAGATCACTTCTTGTCCATCGACATTGATTACAAAGTTTTCCATGTCAATGGGTCCCGTTTAACTGGAATCATTAAGCTTTTTGTGCCAAAGCCAAGGCTTAGTTGATTCAGAGGAAAAAGGTTAGGAAAATATATTGGATATATTGGCATATATACTGTATATATGTGTTGGACAATTATGACCCATAGCGTCACTATTTGTACAGATCATGGTGTTGTTGTACGAATTAACAATGTGACAAAGGAGATTGCACTCTTATCATTTGTGATTAGATCACCTAGATGTATAAATGATAGGAGGTCCCTATGATTTGTTCCTGGACGGAGAATGATATGAGACAGTATCAGTCCATGAAGGATAAATCATTAAATATCCCAAGTCAGAGCATTGTTGAGATTGGACATCGATAAATGCGTAAAAGACTAGTATTACACTTGTGCGTGTTGTGAGGGCACAACGGCATAGTTCTCATATATTTGGGAATATGATACTCATGCAAGTGTAATAGGAGGTTGTGTTTCACCGAGGGTACGGGAAACAGCTTCGCTCTGGATAGACCCCCTCGGAATTCAATTGGTAGTATGACTATGTGTCTATGGAAGTCCGAAATCAGGGTAGGTGTATTTGGTCTTAACTTGAGACTTGCACCACTAATACTTGCGACAATCAATGTACTTTGGTTGTGGTCGTCCAGGGCTTTAACAGGTTCTGTGTACGCCAATGCTGGGTATATTGAGAATCGTAGTGTGTTGGGTGTGATGTCAAGACGGAAGTGCCACTCCAGTCATATGGAGATGATGGTCACGTAGGATACGGTACTAGTACTCTTAAGTACTGCAGTCATCGAGATAAAAATGACAAGGTCATGTTTATCCGATTATAGAGACTAGTTACCAGACATCCGACATGTGCTTCGTACGGGGCAGACACAATTCCAGCCCCAGGCCTAGCACGTGATCATCTGATACTGAACAAAAATACGAAATACTATGTATACTGATGAGCGGAGAATATATCAATATTTACCGCCCCTTTAACTTAATATTTTGTTTAGTTTCTCGGGTTTGATGAACGTTTTGATGTGTTTTAGTTTATTTTGCAGATAAAATAATATCGAGTCTCAATTAAATCATTTAGGATGAAATATGGGTCAAATAAGGGCAATTATTGGACTTGATATATTAATTTTGGAGATTGGAAACTTGAAAGGGCGTTTTGACGAAGTGCAGTTTTGGGAATTCCAGTTTTGCGCATCTGTCGTAGTTTGGGAATAACTTTTTACGCAGATATTGGATTGAGCTGATTCAAGTTCCAAATTAAAGAAGACTCAAAGATCTACAACTTTGAAAGAGAAAATATTTTCGAATTCAGAAGAGTTCATGACCGAAATTGATGAACCATCCAGAAGTGTGTGATGTGTAATTATTAAAGTCATTATCAATCATTTTCAAAGCAAAATATAAATTAATAAATAATTAATAAAAATGATCAAATCAACACCAAACAAGATAAGAAATTAGTGGAGCAATTATGGATTTGGTGGAGTAATTAGTGGAGAAATTAATAATGGATTTGGTAGAGAATTTGATGGATGATTTGATATAGGCAAAATTTTGCCTATAAATACCAAGCCATTTCATTTGTAAAATATATACTTTCTTCTTTGAAATTCCTAATGAATAAATAAGAAGATTGTATCTTGTTTGTTTATTTACATCTTCCAGTAATTAATTTCCGCTTTCGCACTTTCTTTTCTTTACTTTTCAGTTTTTACTTTCCGCAATTTACTTTTACGCACAAACCTTTTCTTTCTTTACTTTTGCAGTTTTTATTTTTCAAGCAATGAGGAGGTAACTCCCCTTTGCTGGGGTAAAAGGTAAAGCTTTTATTATTGCTATATAGATTAATCTCCCTTAAATATAAAATATAAACTATTTAAAATCTAACTTAATGAGGATACCGCTATATTGGCCGGTTGGAAATTAATTATAAATTGGTTTTAACCTGACTAAGTATGGATACCGCCTGGTTGGTCGGTTGGTAATTAATTATTAATTTGACTTAATCAGGATACCGCCTATATGGCTAGTTGGTAATTATCACGCAAAGTTAATATATTATATTAAGGGAGATATTTAAAATAGTAGTAATAAAAGTTGATCCTCTAACCCCAACATTTTCTTTATTGTACTTTTACTTTATTTAATTTCAGTAATTTACATTTCAGCAATTTACTTTCAGTAATTTACTTTTATTTATTTTTTTACGTTTACTTTTACTTTTTACTTTTTTTTACTTTTCAGCAATTACTTTTCAGTATTTAATTTTCAGAATTTACTTTAAGTCTTTTATTTTATTTAATTTTACTACCCATAAATATGTGTCGTAACTAAGCCAGTTATCTGGGGTTGTGATGAAATCCAATATCACCGGTTTATAAGGGTTAAATTATAGTTTGGGTAATATAAAGGTTTATTTATTGAGTCTTAATCTTAATACTTTTTATTAACTGGCCATTAATAAAATTGAACTGGTAAACTTAAAATGAACTAGACATAGGAATTTTAAGTTAAGACCTTAGACTCAATAGCCCACGATCTTCCTTGAGGATATATAACCCTTTAATAGATTTCCTTACAGGATAGGAATATATCTGTCGGGCGGGGTTAGCCATAATTGGAAACTTAACTTAATTAATGAATCCAGGTAATTTGGTTGACATAGACATATGGTTCAATTGGGTTATACTGGATATTTGTAGTTGACCATCGGAAGAGGCTTTTACATAATTTAGTGTTCCAGGTTATAAATCAATATTTTATCCAACTATAAGATAACACTTCATCTTTAAAATGATATTGGAAGAAATCACAACCCTAGATAGTTTTTAATAATGAACTTTCTTAAACCTACTTTCGAACAATTTTATTTACTTATTTTTAAATTTAGAATCGTCACCTTTCAAATCTATCAAACAACCTGTTAGATACTAGTAATCATTTGACCTCATAAAATTAATAGCTAGGTATTAAGTCCTCGTGGGATCGATACTTTTATACTACTTGAACGATAGTGCGCTGCGTTATACGCGTGTGTTACGCCGCGGTCAAGTTTTTGGCGCCGTTGCCGGGGACTTATTTATATCTTCCTATTAGTTTAGAGGTTAGATACGTTACTTGTATCTAATTTCTTTTTACTTATTGTTTTTTTTCTTGTGTTTCAGGTTCTCAGAAATTCATGAGACGAACCTAGAAGCTTTGAACTCCGACCGCTTGACCCAGAAATTGAAAGAACCATCAGACAGTTGAGAAGGGAAAGGCGAGAAGGCCAAGAAGCTTTAGTCAACATGGAACCTGAACCTTTGAAAGTTGCACCACCAATTCCCATTCGAGACAGAACCATTCCGGTGGTTGACAGACTCATTTCCTGTATTGTACTTCCTCCCTTACCAGCAAATGCGTGTGACATCAAAACATGCATTCAGATGATTCAGCAGTCAGTTCAGTTCGGGGGGAATGCAACTGAAGATCCTAATTCCACATCAGCAACTTCCTGGAAGTTTGCGGCACTTTCAATTACAACAGAGATCAGAAGAAGCAATGAGACTGCGAGTTTTTCCATATTCCTTGAAGGACAGAGCTAAAGCTTGGCTACATTCACTACCAGCAGGTTCCATCACAACTTGGAACACTTTAGCCACCAAATTTCTTGCAAAGTACTTTCCACCAGCCAGAACCGGAAACTGAGGAATGACATCACATCCTTTGTACAACAAGATTCAGAATCCCTCTGCGAAGCTTGGAAAGGTACAAAGATTTGCTCCGGAAATGTCCTCACCATGAGATTCCAAAATGCTTCAAGTCCAAACATTCTATAATGGACTTTCTGGAATAATGAGAACCACAATCGATGCTGCTGCTGGAGGAGCCTTGATGGCAAAAGGAGAAGATCAAGCCTGGGACCTAATCGAAGAAATGGCCAACAACAATTCCTTGTGGCCAACAGAAAGGAGCATGATCCAAAGAATTGCAGGAATTTATGAAAGTGGAGCCAATACAGCAGTCAACACCAAGCTAGATCAGATATGCAAATTCATGGAGACTCTTACCACTGGATCCACAAGTTCACCATATGGAGGAATACCAGAGTCAAACCAACTTGAAGAAACGGTGAATTTTGTCAACAATTTCAACAGACAATGGAACAATCCTTATTCCAACACCTACAACCCGGGGTGGAGGAATCATCCTAATTTTCATGGAGCAACAATTCAGGCCAACAGCGGAACTATCCACCACCTGGATTCCAGCAACAGAACAAAGGCCAGGAGCAGGCAAGGAACAGGAATAGCAGAAGTTATGGCTCAGTTAAAAAAGTACGATGCTATCTTTCAGAGCCAATCAGCTTCCATCAAAGCACTGGAGAATCAAATCGGACAACTGGCCAATGCTCAGAGTTACAGACCGCCAGGTACCCTTCCTAGCAACACAGAGCCAAATCCAAGAAACATGGGGAAGGAGCAATGTCATGCCATCATGTTAAAAGCGGTACTGAAATCAACAAAGATGTTGGAGCCAAAACAACTGCTGAGGAAGTTCCAAAAAAACAAAGCAACAGATGGAGGAAAAAGAAGCAAAGGAAAAAAAAAGAACAGATCACTCCACCTCCACCTTTTCCTCAACGTCTTCAGAAGAACAAATTGGACAAGAAGTTTTCTCGGTCCTGGAGATCTTCAAAAAGCTGCATATCAACATTCCATTTGCAGAAGCGTTGGAACAAATGCCCACCTATGCCAAATTCATGAAAGATATTCTTTCACGAAAACGGAGATTGGGAGATTACGAGACAGTAGCATTAACAGAAGAATGCAGTGCCATCATTCAGAGGAAACTTCCCCGAAGTTGAAAGATCCTGGCAGTTTCACTGTTCCTTGCGTCATAGGAGAACATAACTTTGGTAAGGCTTTGTGTGATTTAGGTGCGAGTGTTAACTTGATGCCTTTTTCTATTTTCAGGAAATTACAGATTGAGAGAAACAATGCCAACTTCAGTCTCACTGCAACTTGCTGATAGAACGCTCGTATTTCCAAGAGGCGTAGTTGAGGATGTGCTGGTCAAGGTTGACAAATTCATTTTCCCAGCAGATTTTATTGTCCTTGATATGGAGGAAGACGCAGACGTGCCAATCATCATTGGGAGACCATTCTTGGCTACAGGTCGAACCATTATTGATGTACAAAGGAGAATTAACCATGAGGGTACAGGACCAAGAAGTAACATTCAATGTTTTCAAGGCCATGAATTTCCCAGATGATGAAAAGAAGGAGGAATGTTTCAAACTCGATGTGATACACAGTACCATTCAGAACTCCAATGCAATGCAAAGTTCTACTGACAAACTTAAAACATGTCAATTGCCTGTGGAGCCTAAAGATAAAGCGTCTTTTGTACTGAAGGAGCAAATTCTTGCACTACAAGCTACAGAAGAGAAAAAGTTCCACCAACTCAACGAATTGGAGGAATTTCACATACAGCCTTCTGAGGATGCCAAATTGTACAAAGAAAAAGGCAAGAAAAGACATGATGAGAAGTTAGTGCGCATACAACTGGAACCAGGGCAGAAGGTACTGTTAAACAAATCAGGGGGTGAAATTCTTCCCATGGAAGCCAAAATCACGGTGGTCAGGTCCATTTGTGATCACCAAAGTTTTACCAGATAGAGCCGTTGAGATACATGATCCTGACGCTAACAAAACTTTCAAGGTTAAAAACAAGCGTGTCAAGCACTACTGGGGAGAATCATTTGAGCGACAAAAAGAAAGTGTTACACTTTCAGATCCAGTTAACGTTCGAGAAGTCAAGTCTGGCTGACGACTTTAAACTTAGCGCTAGCAGGGAGGCAACCCATGCAATTTGTGTATATATTGTGATTTGGTGTGTTTTATTTTTTGTGTGTTTAATTTTGCAGGTTTAGTCATTTCAGATGGAAGATGCTCTCGCAAATCTTCACAAGCAATTTCCTTCTCTCCCTCAAAAATCTCTGATGAAAGTTTACAAAGCTCGCTTAGAACGGATGAGACTACTGATGATCAAAGGTATTCCTACTGACATTCGTTGGTTAATTGAAGCACGGGTTCGATTGGCAGGTGAGTCTTCTGACTCTTTTATTTCACATCTGTCTGGTTAGGAAGAGCACATATGCTAAAAGAGAAGAGTCAAAAGAATGGGTGTTTGTTATAAATGTGCTCGCATATTTTGTAATACTCGTTGTCGTTCTTTAGGAATGGTGTCTGATAACCGCGAAGATAAGATTAACTTCATTAGGGATGGCTTGAGTAAGGAGTCTTTGGATGACATATCTAAAACTCTTGAGACGCATCCCAGTGGATGTGGTATCATGAATTCGCATGTTATATGCACAATTCCAAAAGGAAAGACAACTGTTAAGTCTCGGGAATCTGACTCAAAAAGACCTGTTTGCCAATTTATAAGAAAATTGGATGGGAAGCTTGTCCCTGACGCATAGACGTCAATCAAGCCGTTACTTTTCTTGTAAATATTATATCTCTTTGTCTTTTCTTAATAATTGTGATTTGTTTTGTTGTTTTCTTTATTTTCTCCGACAGGATCCAGACCTTTTTGACTATCACGATTTGTTTAACTAATAATTGTCATTTGGCAGGTACTAGTGCTATTATTTTACTCACTTTTTCAGGTATTATAAATTCAACTCATCATTGCACTTTTGAAGACATCCAGAGTAAAACATGGAAGCCACTTCAAGAAGACGAGTTGAAAACATCTGTGTGTTTTGCGGTAGTAGTGTTGGTACTAAACCACAATACGTAGAAGCAGCACAAGAATTGGGTCGAGTCTTAGCTGCAAGGAATATGCACTTAATATATGGCGGAGGCAATCTCGGACTTATGGGGATCGTTTCAAAGGCTGTACAGGAAGGAGGCAGTCATGTTTTGGGAATCATCCCAAAACCCTTGGCAGAGGCAAATCTTATTGGATCATCAAACGGAGAGGAACTGATCGTGCCAGGTATGTCTGAACGACTGGTAGAAATGATTAACCGTGCTGATGCTTTTATTGCTTTGCCAGGTGGCTTGGGTACATTGGAGGAAATTTTTATAGTACTATCTTGGGCGAACCTGAACATACACCAGAAACCAATTGGACGCTCAACGTTGATGGATTTTATGATTTTCTTTGTGTGTTTCTTGATGATGCTCGGAGAAATGGGTTCGTGTCAAAACCTTTAAAAGAACTCATCTTTACTGCCAGAACTGCTCCGGATCTAATAGACCAACTCATAGCCTATGAACCACAAGTTGACCCTATCCTTTCAAAGATAAATTGGTCCGAGGGACGTGGTAGTGGTAAGAGGCGTCGTGTTAATCTGGATCTTAACCTTTAATTTCCTGTAGATTTCAGCTAACCAGGTACGACCTTCTTAAACTCTCCTTTTACTGTTTAAGACATGGGGACAATGTCTCATTTAGGTTTGGGGAGGGAATTAGTTGATCAGTACCTTATTTTTAGTTTGTGTGTTATTTTTATTTTTAGTCCAAAATTTTTCGAAAAATACAAAAAAAATGGAAAATTTTCAAAAAATTACAAAAAATATTTTGCGTTTTTATTTGACTAAAAAGGTGAAATTGGTAAGAGATAGCTGAGTAAGGAGTTTCCACTCCTGAGACGTATCTCAAACCTATTTCGAAACAAGTTAATTTTTGTTTATTTCATTTTGAATTATTTAATTTGTGAATTCTCCATAAAATTGACTAAAATGGATCTTCATATGCTCAGTTGACAGATATTATCAACATATATAGTAACATACGGACATGAGCTAAAATTGAAAAGTTTGTAATATTCAGTGCTCTAGTTTAATTGGAGGAAACATCTCAAAAAGCAATGGAGTAAAAAAAAAAAAAACGTCTGAGATCCGAGTTATTAAGTCTGTAAGGGTGTTTTAACACCTAGTGCCCTAAAGCCAACTGGTTTGGGAGTCACTGGCCCAAAGCTCGTTACATGGATCGAAGATGCTGCAAAAATATATATATCTGAAGTCTGAGTAATTAAGTCCGTAGGGGTGTCTTAACACCTGGTGCCCTAAAGCCAACTGGTTTGGGAGTCACCGACCCAACACTCGCTACATAGATGAAAGATATTGTATATAAATAAAAAATAGTGAAAATCAAAGAAAAAAAAAATTCAGAAAAATGAGAAAAATTATTCCATTGCTACAAAAAGGTGTGAAATCTGATAGAACTTTAGGACAAAAATATTACTCTCTTATCAACTGCACTTATGACTGTTGTGGGCAAAAATGAGTTGTTTAATATTTGTTGGCTGTGTATGAAGAATGGTAAAAATAATCGGAGAATTTACTTATTCGGTAATTTAGAAGGAAAGAAAACACTTAGTAACTTGAAGTAGAAGTTTCACCTGATTAGTCACTAACTTCTTTATTCTCTTTTCTCTTGTCTTTTTGCTTTTGTGTGCATTAGTTTTATTATCTTTTTACTTTTGTAAAACGTTTGTGGGTATCGTTGCTGTAAGCCCTCACGAGACTATAACTCGTCCACTAGGGACACCTAGGGGTTTAAAGGCTTGTTGCATATGCTAAATGCAACCGTGATCCCTACGAAAGTGGCTTAGTTTAATTTTATTTTTATTTTGTTGTTTTGCTCGAGGACTAGCAAAATGTTAGGTTTGGGGGTGTGATGAGCGGAAAATATATCAATATTTACCGCCCCTTTAACTTAATATTTTGTTTAGTTTCTCGGGTTTGATGAACGTTTTGATGTGTTTTAGTTTATTTTGCAGATAAAATAATATCGGGTCTCAATGAAATCATTTAGGATGAAATATGGGTCAAATAAGGGCAATTATTGGACTTGATATATTAATTTTGGAGATTGGAAACTTGAAAGGGCGTTTTGACGAAGTGCAGTTTTGGGAATTCCAGTTTTGCGCATCTGTCGTATTTTGGGCATAACTTTTTACTCAGATATCGGATTGAGCTGATTCAAGTTCCAGATTAAAGAAGACTCAAAGATCTACAACTTTGAAAGAGAAAATATTTTCGAATTCTGAAGAGTTCATGACCCCCCATCAGGAAATGATGTGAATTATCCAGAAGTGTGTGAAATATAAATTAAATAATTAATAAAAATTATCAAATCAACACCAAACAAGATAAGCAATTAGTGGAGCAATTATGGATTTGGTGGAGTAATTAGTGGAGAAATTAATAATGGATTTGGTGGAGAATTTGATGGATGATTTGATATAGGCAAAATTTTGCCTATAAATACCAAGCCATTTCATTTGTAAAATCATACTTTCTTCTTTGAAATTCCTAATGAATAAATAAGAAGATTGTATCTTGTTTGTTTATTTACAGCTTCCAGTAATTAATTTCCGCTTTCGCACTTTCTTTTCTTTACTTTTCAGTTTTTACTTTCCGCAATTTACTTTTACGCACAAACCTTTTCTTTCTTTACTTTTGCAGTTTTTATTTTTCAAGCAATGAGGAGGTAACTCCCCTTGCTGGGGTAAAAGGTAAAGCTTTTATTATTGCTATCTAGATTAATCTCCCTTAAATATAAAAATAAACTATTTAAATCTGACTTAATGAGGATACCGCTATATTGGCCGGTTGGAAATTAATTATAAATTGGTTTTAACCTGACTAAGTATGGATACCGCCTGGTTGGTCGGTTGGTAATTAATTATTAATTTGACTTAATCAGGATACCGCCTATATGGCTGGTTGGTAATTATCACGCAAAGTTAATATATTATATTAAGGGAGATATCTAAAATAGTAGTAATAAAGTTGATCCTCTAACCCCAGCATTTTCTTTTATTGTACTTTTACTTTATTTAATTTCAGTAATTTACTTTTCAGCAATTTACTTTCAGTAATTTACTTTTTTTTTTTTTACTTTTTACTTTTTACTTTTTACTTTTACTTTTTACTTTTTTTACTTTTCAGCAATTTACTTTTCAGTATTTAATTTTCAGAATTTACTTTATGTCTTTTATTTTATTTAAATTTTTACTACCCGTAAATATGTGTCGTAACTAAGCCAGTTATCTGGGGTTGTGATGAAATCCAATATCACCGGTTTATAAGGGGTTAAATTATAGTTTGGGTAATATAAAGGTTTATTTATTGAGTCTTAATCTTAATGCTTTTTATTAACTGGCCATTAATAAAATTGAACTGGTAAACTTAAAATGAACTAGACATAGGGATTTTAAGTTTAAGACCTTAGACTCAATAGCCCACGATCTTCCTTGAGGATAGATAACCCTTTAATAGATTTCCTTACAGGATAGGAATATACCTGTCGGCGGGGGGGGGTAGCCATAATTGGAACTTAATCTTAATGAATCCAGGTAATTTGGTTGACATAGACATATGGTTCAATTGGGTTATACTGGATATTTGTAGTTGACCATCGGAAGAGGCTTTTACATAATTTAGTGTTCCAGGTTAATAAATCAATATTTTATCCAACTATAAGATAACCACTTCATCTTTAAAATGATATTGGAAGAAATCACAACCCTAGATAGTTTTTAATAGTGAACTTTCTTAAACTACTTTCGAACAATTTTATTTACTTATTTTTAAATTTAGAATCGTCACCTTTTCAAATCTATCAAACAACCTGTTAGATACTAGTAATCATTTGACCTCATAAAATTAATAGCTTAGGTATTAAGTCCTCGTGGGATCGATACTTTTTATACTACTTGAACGATACGTGCGCTTGCGTTATACGCGTGTGTTTACGCCGGTCATATAACCAAGACTAACCTCCTAATATAGACCTTATTCTGCAAGGATATTTCTGGAGAATGGCTTGGTAGGCATGGTGCTTTGCTAGAAGCCAACCTGTCTTGTATCGATATAAAACGTAGTACGAACTGTGGTACTTACGTTGTTCGGATAGTCGACGACGAATTTACTGCCAACATATCGAAGACTCATGGGTCGCTTCCCAAAGATTCACCGATGACGTATGACTCGTACTCTATATTAATCTGGGATTAATTAGAAGAGAGAGGACAATTAATCTGGATTAATTAAGGAGAATATTTATCTAGATAAAAATCATTAAAAGAGACATAACAATTATTTGGAATTAATCGATAAATTAATATATTTGATTATTAACGAAATTGGTTCGACGCGGAATTAAAATTAGATTTAATTCGGGCAAACGAGTAATTTAGAATTAATTCATAGCGACGTGAATAGTGATTTCTCTAGGCATAATCATTAATTACGACGCAACGGAAAATTCATAATTTGGAATTAGCGAACCCGAGCCCGAGATTGTTTGTGAGCGCATTCGCATTTCAAATTCGAATGCGGCTCACAAGTCAAATCAAGCGTCAAAATCATAGTCGCATCTAGCGTCACATCATTCGTCAATTAAGTGATGGATGTCTTTCACTTGAGTGATTGACGCCAGTCACTATTCACTGATTGATGGCAAGTGATGTGTGTGGTTGGCAAGCATTTATTGCTTTATGCTTGACTTTTTGTAGGCAAAAGGTGTGTATATGATTTTAGGAAAATCATTTTACCATTTTTAGTAACAAACCAACATCTCTCTTCTCGTTCTTCCTCTCTCCATACAGGCCCAAAGGGCTGAAAATTACCTCACTGTTTCTGTCAAAACCGTGAGTAGGGAAACAAGTGTGTGTGATTTTTGTGGCAAAATCACAAGAGATAGCACTCCGAGAGACATGCGAAGGTGAAAGAGAAGTCCACCCATGAGCCGGGAATCGTTCGACGAAGCTTGGAGCTTGACGAAGGACCAAAACCGAGCCAAAACCAGTGAGCTCTCACTGCCACTGCCGTGAGCTGCTACAAGGGCAGAAAGTTGATTTTGTTCGTCAAAGCGTCGCTCAACCGATCGATGTGAGTATTCCGCAACTTCGTTGATTTGTATTCACACATATTTCATGATTGTTTATGATCTTGGGACCTTAGTCGAAACCAACAATGGCATCTTGAGCAAGGTTAAAGCATGAAATGTTTAGGGCTTAAAATTTGGTAATTGTTTTGAGCATGATTTGAATAAATTGGATGTTTAAGTATGCTTAATACATGTTTAATTGATGATTGTTTGGATCAATTTGAAGAAATTATGATTGGATCATTTTTTCCCCAAATTTTAGTGTTGGCCGAGAAATTGAAGCCTAATGGTCTTGGTGATTTTTTTATTTTTGATCATTGGATGACTTGAATCAATTGGAATGTGGATTTAATGTCGAAATGGATTTAATTTGATTGAATTCGAATCGGACATAAAATGCCCTATGAATGCCGAGACTAGTAGCATGTAAAATTGGGTTTGATTTTTATTAAATTGTGTTGGACATGATTTAATGTTAATGAGCATGATTAATTGTACAAATTTGGTGTTTTGGAAATATTGATTTGGGTAATTAATAATGCTATACACTTTAGTTTAATTAAATATGAAATTGGATTTTGTAATTTAATTAAATTGGGCCTATTTTGTAAATTGGGCTTGTTATGTTGTTATTGGGCTAATTGGGCTTGGTTGTACTAAGTTAGGTTTAGGCCAAATGGATTGGATCCAATTGGGCTCAAAACCGCATCCAAAAAGCCCAAATGCGACTTAATGGACCTTTAAAGTTTAATTGGGCCTAATGGGCCTAAATTGATTTCTGGGCTTATGGGGTAATTCCCGGATTGGATTTTAGTTATTCGGTTTGACCCGAGTTGACCAAAAGTCCACGCCTTAAGAAATTAATTAAAAGCCCATTGGACTTTAATTAAATTGACGTTGGACGTTAATCGGGCTTTGAGACCCGTTGCGATTAAATTTGGAATTTAAGTCGTGAAAGGTTTATTAATAAAGTGTAGTATTTAATTTGGAATTAAATAGTGAATTAGAATTAAATACAAATTGAATTGGATTTAATTGTGTAGTTTAATTTAATTTGAGAATTCGTACTTTGAGTACTTATTCGCAAAATGAGTTTGACTCGAACAAAATCAAATCGTTGTTTGAACATTGTATGGTCACTAATTATCAGATTAATTAATTTGATTAGATTGATTGATAACATGCTTGTGTGAATACATGGTTGCGATGCATGAATAATGTATATCGGATGGATATTAGATGGGTGGGACAATTTTGAAATTTGTTGTAATAAATTTGATTTATTAATTGGACCTGCGTGTCCAGCCTTATACCTCCATATTCTTTGTATTCTCTTCTCACCTATTCCCCTCAATGTAAATGAGGTTTCTTTAGAAGTGTAGTGTAACGGGTAGAAGAATATTTGTGCTAGCGGGAGAGAGAAAATGGAGAGATTTGATCTAGGATCAATATGTAAAGTATCCATCCGCATATCATTATTATTTTATTTGTATGCGCTTTATTATGTGTTTAGAATGCATGTTTAAGGGTGTATGATGATGAGACCTTAACAAAGATAATAAATTGGTTGCGAATTTGCACTCGAAAAAACCCTTACAAAATATTAAGCGTTTTTCCTTCCATTGAGTGATTCTTACTCAAGATCTAAGACGGCATTGGTTTGTTGGCCAAAGTCAAGGCCTTTTTCCGTAGAGGATGTGTTTGAATCACGAAGGCTTTGTTACATATTGGTGTCTTATCCAAGTTGTGGTTTGTTAGCCAAAGTCAAGACCACTTCTTGTCCATCGACATTGATTACGAAACTTTCATGGTCAATGTGTCGCGCTTAATTGGGATCACTAAGTTTGTTGTGCCAAAGCTAAGGCTTAGTTGATTCAGAGGAAAAAGGTTAGGTAATACATTGGATGTATTGGCATATATAAGATATATGTTTCGGACTTGGATGTCCCCCTACCGGATCTAGGAATTGGATTGGATCCAATCGATCTTAGAGATCTACCTAGTTAATTATCATACAATTTTTTGGCCAAAGTCAAGTGTGTGATATTTAACGGGATCCTAGCCCACTAGGAAACACGGTTTCCCGAGTACTCGACTGAGGGTTAGAGGCTCGCCGAAAAATAGTGGGAGGCAAGAATTGAATTTGCAATATTCATTTAATTACTTGCCATACGCGCTCAAATCAAATATCATTCGTTAAATTATTAAATAATAGTTGGACTAATATTTAAACGTTGTTTTAATTAATAGTTGGACTATATTCAAACTATTCATTTATAGTTGATTTTATAATTGGATTATAGTAATCAATATAATTGATTTTAATCTATTAAATTATAGTTGATTAAATAGTTGGACTATTGTAATCATTATAATAAATAGTACCTAAATCGTTGATTAAATAGTTGGACTATTAGAATCAAGATGTAATTGAAAGATTGACGTTTAATACATAATCCTAGGGAAAATGTATTTAAATGGTTTAATTTTCAAATTGGGAATAAAATTTCAGGATGGTCCTGGAAAATAATAAGTTACTTTATTTGATAAAATAACATATTATGCCTAAGCCCGAAGTTAAGCAAATAGTAGAGCATAATCTTAGGAAGATTTATGTGATGATAACTTAAGTGCTTAATCCATTAAGCTTGTCGAAGTAGACTCCTTAATTTCTTTGTCAGAACTAAGGGTCAGATCCTTAAAGTATGATCCTGAAATTGAAGGATCTTCATAAAAATATATACTTAAATTTTAGAAGTACTAAATTGCAATAGTAAACTCTTGGAGAGTTAATGACTATTCTCAAGCAGATAAATTCAAAGTTTGCAATAAGGCAAGTAGCGCAAGGCGCACCTTATTTCGATATTCTAGAAGGCCAAGGCTTGGCCAAAAGCTTCTGGAGTGTTGAAAAGGGCAAAGGCAAAATCATTATAATCTTCTAGGAAGATAAATGACATATCCCAAAATGTCTGCATAAATTGTGGCAAACGGGATCGCGGAAGCGTGACTACCGTTTGGACAAAGCAGACATGAAGGAATTGAAGACTGGCAAGGCTCTGACTTCAAATATGTTTGTCAACATTATGTTCACTACTAGTATTAAAATTAGATTTTAGATACTTAGTGTGATAAATATATATTGATGTTCAGAATCTGTTTTGAACAGGATACTGACTTCAATTGAGATTAATCTGCGATTCGGAAACAGGAGAAAGTCGTTGTTTTGATCGTAGATATCCAAGTTTAGGAACTATTCGGGTGTGTACCTAAATTTGGAAACTGTTATAATGTAACTATTTTGACTAGATACATTATCTCTATATCAGTGTTTAACCATTGCGGGTGAACCTTTATATTCTAGAACACTAAAGTGTTTTATTATATAAACATGATATTGAGATATACACATTAGATGTGAATGACAGAATTTATATTTTGAATATAAATAAATCTCAAATATATAACATGACAAACAAATAGCTTGAACTGATTTGATCAGAAGAGACTTGATTGTGGCATTGTTGTCTGGGACACAATTTAACAAGAATCGTATATCCACACTTTTGAATAGTGGATACTAGGACAAATTTGATTTTATTCAAATAAAGTCTACGAATCTAGTTTATTGGGCAAAGTGCCTAAAACACTATTTACTTGGTAAAAGTGCAAATGCCACAGATCTGTTAGCCCTAGTTCATAGTGAAGCAAGTGGGCCCATGTCCAGCTAGGCTAGAAGTGGATATGAATATTTCATGACCTTACGGATGTGGCATCGCGTTATGGTTATGTGTTTCTTTTGAAACACAAATCGGAAACTTTTAAAGTTTCGACACGAAATAGACATACAGATCGGCTAAAGTATTAAACCGTCACGGTTAGGCCGTAATGGAAAATACTTAAGAAATAAGTTTCTAATATACTTGAAAGAGTAAAGTATTCTTTCAAATGAGGACTCCTCCCGGAACACATCAGATTGACGGTGTGTCTGAACAGAGTAACCGAATTTTGTTGGACATGATAAGGTTAATCATGAGTCGCTCTAAGCTACTATTTCCTTCAACGGATACGCATAAACAGTGCAAGAACTTATTTTGAATAAGGTTCCATAAAAATATGTTTGAGAGATATCATATTAGATATGAACAGGAAAGAAACCAGGTTTCACATTCCTGAATATTTGGGTATGCTAGACATATGTTTGGATGATACCAAACTAAAACCCAAATTGGATAAGTGCCAATTGTAGGTTATCCTAGGGATACCATAAGTATAGTACTTATACAACTCAAATGAGAACAATTAGATTGTTGCTCGCCAAGCGGTTTTCCTAAGAGGAATACCGATATGCAGTGGTAAGTGGGAGGATAGTAAAACTCGATGAAAATCAGAGTAATACTATTCCAGGCATTGAATCATAATGGAACATATATAGTTCATCAAGGATGAAACTATAACATTAATCTTCAAATACACAAGAACCGCGTATGTCGGAGAGAGTCAGAAAACAACATGGGGTATTGGTTTCTGATCTCACCTCATAAAGATGTCAATCTTATTGAGGTATACCAACTGACTATATATGAGGAAGTGATACAAGGTATCGACTCCCTATTATGGCAAAGTGTCATGATATCCGAATTGGATTCCATGTATATCAACTATGTTTGGATACTAGTTGATGTACCGCAAGGCATTATGCCTATTGGTACTTTATAAGTCTTCAAGGAAGACGTACATGGATGGCAACATACCAACGTATAAAGCTAGGCTTTTAGCGAAAATGTATCGTTATCAACATTGTGTTGATTACGATTCAACCTTTTACCTGTTGCCACGGTAAATCCATTTGGATAATGCTTGCTAAAGCTGCGTGTTTCATTTATGAAATATGACAGCTCAACGGGAAAATCACTTTCCTGAAAATGAAACCTTTTGGAGGATGTTTACAACATCCTGTCGATTTTGTCGTACCAAAACTAGCAAACAAGGTTTGCAGGTTGTTCGATCCATGTTTAGATTGAAGCAAGCATAAGTTCTTAGAATTACCGTTTTGATGTAATCATAATAGTTTATGATTTAATTCAAAACGAAATGATTCTTGTGTATATAAGAAGGTTAGTGGGAGCGCGCTGACAGTGGCTATCCTATACAATAATGATAATATATGTCATTTCTTGGAAATGATATTCCCATAAAATAATCGGCGAAAGCTTGGCTTTCGAGAAAACTCTCCGTGAACTCGTACATTGAAAAATGTACGCGACCTGGTGTCTCATACGCTTTGAGCATATGGATTCACAAATAGGCCAATTCGAGTGATAATCACTGGATTGAAGTTAAGAACATACTTAGTATCTTAGAGAACTAAGGATGCTGTCTTAATCTGTGGAGAAGGAGAACTTGAAGTGACTGGGATCACTACGGCAAGTTTCCTAAAACCGATAAAACGACTATAAGTCACAAACGGTACTATGAAGTTTGAATTATGGTACAGTGAGCTGGAAATTTTCAGGCAAGATACTGTTACCGAATAAACAACAAATGCGGGTTATTGCTGTAGCTGAGGCGGCAATAGAAGCCTTTTGGGTCGACAATAATCTAATTAGATTAGATATAATTCTGTTAGCAGCTGAGCTGGGCGTCAGCACAGGCTAAAGAATTAATGGTCTCATCAACGATCCAGATAAATACTTCGATATTCATATGATTCGTACGGATCATACATCTTGGTGATGTGATGATCGTATAAATCGCATCAGAAGATAATCATGCAAATCCGCTGACGAAAGCCTTTTCTCAGCAATTTGAGCCAACCGTACATAGTTCGAGTATAAGACACTCGAGTGACTGGATATAGGCCAAGTGGGAGATTGTTGGACAATTATGACCCATAGCGTCACTATTTGTACAGATCATGGTGTTGTTGTATGAATTAACTATGTGATAAAGGAGATTGCACTCTTATCATTTGTGATTAGATCACCTAGATGTATAAATGATAGGAGGTCCCTATGATTTGTTCCTGGATGGAGAATGATATGAGACAGTATCAGTCCACGAAGGATAAATCATTAAATATCCCTAGTCAGAGCATTGTCGAGATTGGACATCGATAAAGGCGTAAAAGACTAGTATTACACTTGTGTGCGTTGTGAGGGCACAATGGCATAGTTCTCATAAATTTGGGTATAGGATACTCATGCAAGTGTAATAGGAGGTTGTGTTTCACCGATGGTACGGGAAACAGCTTCGCTCTGGATAGACCCCCTCGGAATTCCATTGGTAGTATGATTATGTGTCTATGGAAGTCTGAAATCAGGGTAGGTGTATTTGGTCTTAACCTGAGACTTGCACCGCTAATACTTGCGACAATCAATGTACTTTGGTTTCGGTCCTCCAGGGCTTTAACAGGTTCTGTGTACGCTAATATTGGGTATATTGAGAATCGTAGTGTGTTGGGTGTGATGTCAAGACATAAGTGTCACTCCAGTCATATGGAGATGATGGTCACGTAGGATACGGTACTAGTACTCTTAAGTACTGCAGTCATCGGGATAAAATGACAAGGTCATGTTTATCCGATTATAGAGACTAGTTACCAGACATCCGACATGTGATTCGTACGGGGCAGACACAATTCCAGCCCCAAGCCTAGCACGTGATCATCCGATACTGAACAGAAATACGCAATACTATGTATACTATGCCTGATATAGATCCTTTATTCATGTAAGGATATTTCAGGAGAATTGGGTAGGCATGGTGCTTTGCTAGAAGCCAACCTTGTCTTGTAAATCGGTATAAACGTAGTACGAGGTACTTACGTGTTCGGATAGTACGACGACCGAATTTACTGCCAACATATCCGGGGATCTCATGGGTTGCTTCCCAAAGATTCATCGATGACGTATAACTCACACTCTATATTAATCTGGGATTAATTAGAAGAGAGAGAAAATTAATCTGGGATTAATTGCGGAGATATTTTATCTGGGATAAAATATCATTAAAAGAGAGATAACGATTAATTTGGAATTAATCGATAAATTAATATATTTGATATATTAAACGAAATTGGATTTCGACGCGGAATTAAAATTAGATTTTAATTCGGGCGAACGAGTTAATTTAGAATTAATTCGTTAGCGACGTGAATAGTGATTTCGCTAGGCGTAATCATTTAATTACGACGCAACGGAAAATTCGTTAATTTGGAATTAGCGAACCCGAGCCCGAGATTGTTTGTAAGCGCATTCGTATTTCGAATTCGAATGTGGCACGCAAGTCAAATCAAGCGTCAAATTGCTAGTCGCATCTAGCGTCACATCATTTGTCAATTAAGTGATGGATGTCTTTCACTTTGAGTGATTGACGCCAGTCACTATTCACTGATTGATGGAAAGTGATGTGTGTGGTTGGCAAGCATTTATTGCTTTAATTGCTTGACTTTTTGTAGGAAAAAAGTGTGTATATGATTTTAGGAAAATCATTTTACCATTTTTAGTAACAAACCAACATCTCTCTTCTCCTTGTTCCTCTCTCCATACACGCCCAAAAGGGCTGAAAATTACCTCACTGGTTTCTGTCAAAACCGTGAGTAGGGAAGCAAGAGTGTGTGATTTTTGTGGCAAAAATCACAAGAGCTAGCACTCTGAGAGACATGCGAAGGTGATAGGGAAGTCCACCTATGAGCCGGGAATCGTTTGATGAAGCTTAGAGCTTGATGAAGGACCAAAACCGAGCCAAAACTAGTGAGCTCTCACTGCCACTGCCGTGAGCTACTATAAGGGCAGAAAGTTGATTTTGTTCGTCAAAGCGTCGCTCAACCGATCGATGTGAGTATTCCGCAACTTCGTTGATTTGTATTCACACATATTTCATGCTTGTTTATGATCTTGGGACCTTAATAGGAACCAACAATATGTTTCGGACTCTGATGTCCACCTACCGGATCTAGGAATTGGATTAGATTCAATTGATCTTCGAGATCTACCTAGTTAAATATCATACAGCTTGTTGGCCAAAGTCAAGGTTGTGTGCTATTTAACAGGATCCTAGCCCACTAGGAAACTGGGTTTCCCGAGTACTCGACAGAGGGTTAGAGGGTCACCGAAAAATAGTGGGAGGCTAGTATTGAATTTGCAATTTCATTCAGATACTTAGATTTACGCGCTTTCAAATTATTTCGTCAAAATTATTTTATTAGTTGGACTAATATAATGTTATTTTTTCTTGTAACAGTTAGACTGTACCCATATATCGTTGATTAGATAGTTGGACTATCGTAATCGAGATGACAGGAAAGGGAAATGTTCGAGACATTATCATGGGCGAAAATATCTTCAAGGGCACGAACTTTGTCGATTGGGAAATGAATCTGAGGATAGTCCTTGGAGCCGAGAGGCTGCTATATACTATACAAAGACCTCTTGGGCCTAAGCCCAAACCTGATCAGTTACTTGAGCTGGAGCTTTTGAAGACTCACAGCGATGATAACGATAATGCTCAGTGTATTATGCTTGCTTCTATAACTCAGCATTTCCGTCGACAGAACAGAGACTTGGATCCCTATAACATGTTGGCGAGGTTGCACAATCTTCACCGATCTAACCGAAGGTCGCAGAGATATAAGTTAACAAAGAAACTCTTTCATTCACGTATGTCAGAAGGCATGTCTGTTGAGTCCCATGTGGCACAGATGATTGCTGACATAGATGAGCTGGCTAAGATGGGGATAGTCTTAGAGGCTGAGATTACCATAGATATGATCTGCAATCTCTCCTAGACACTTGGAAACAGTTCATCATAAACTATAACCTGTTGAACACAGATGATACTCTTGGAGAGTTGCTATCAATTCTCAAGGAAGCTGAGAAGGAGCCACTTAAAGGCAATAAGCGCGAGACGCACTTTGCCTCGACATCTCAGACACCGAGGGCTGGGCCCAAGACGACTGGAGGTGTGAAAAAGAAGAAGCATAAAAGAAAGGGCAAGGCCAAATCGTCAAAGGCTTCTGGGAAGCCTAAGGACAAGTCTCAGGATGTTTGCCTCCAGTTCGGCAAGCGGGGTCACTGGAAGCGTGACTGTCGCGAGTACAAGGCACTCCAGAAGGAGATTAAAGCGGGTAAGGCACCGGCTTCAGGTATGTTTGTTATTGAGATAAACATGACTACTTCAAGTTTTAAAAATTGGATTTTTGATTCTGGTTGTGGTACTCACATATGTACTGATGTGCATGATCTGTGGATTAGCAGGAGACTGGCCTCAGGGGAGATTAATCTACGCGTCGGAAATGGGGCACTAGTCGCCGTTTTGGCCATTGGCACTCTTGTTTTAGAACTGCCCTCGGGGCATGTACTTGAACTTAATGACTGCTATTATGTACCTAGTTTAACTAGGAATATTATTTATGTATCTATGTTAACCCAATGTGGGTATACTTTTGTATTCAGGAACACTGGGTGTTTTGTGTATAAAAATGCTGTAGAAATTTGCACTGCTGTTGCAAAATAATCATCTTTATATTTTGAATATAAATCAATCTCAAACATATAATATAACAAACAAAAGGCTTAAAATGAGTAATAAAGATAAAACTTATATGTGGCACTGTCATCTGGACACATAAACAAGACTCGCATATCCACACTTTCGAAGAGTGGGTACTTGGACGGATTTGATCCAAATTCATATGACGTCTGCGAATCTTGCTTATTAGGCAAAATGCCTAAATCACCTTTTAACGGTAAAGGTGAACGCGCCACCAAACTGTTAGCCCTCATTCATAGTGACGTATGTGGGCCCATGTCTAGCCAGGCTAGAGGTGGATACGAATACTTCGTAACCTTTACGGATGATGCATCACGTTATGGTTATGTGTATCTTATGAGACACAAGTCAGAAACTTTTGAGAAATTCAAAGAGTTTCGACACGAAGTTGAAAAATAGACCGGCAAGAGTATAAAGACATTACGATCGGATCGTGGTGGCGAATACTTGAGTAATGAGTTTCTAGATTACTTGAAAGAATATGGTATTATTTCACAGTGGACTCCTCCTGGAACACCGCAATTAAACGGTGTGTCCAAACGGAGAAACCAAACTTTGTTGGACATGGTAAGGTCTATGATGAGTCGCACTGAGCTACCTATTTCCTTCTGGGGATATGCATTAAAAAGTGCAATTCTTATTTTGAATAAGGTTCTGTCAAAGTCTGTACAACAGACACCATATGAGATATGGACAGGAAAGAAATCGGGTTTCTCATTCCTGAAGATTTGGGGATGCTGGGCATATGTCAAACGTTTGGAAGGTACCAAACTTGAACCCAAATCGGATAAATGCCTATTCGTAGGATATCCTAGGGAAACCAAAGGATATTACTTCTATCACCCACGAGAGAACAAAGTATTTGTTGCTCTACATGCAGTTTTCCTTGAGAAGGAATTCCTAAATGTAGTGGTTAGTAGAAGGAAAGTAGAACTCGATGAAAATCAGAGTGATACTGTTCTTGGCATGGAATCCTCAACGGAACAAGAACAGTCCATCCGGGATGAGACTGTACCACAATCTTCTATTACACAAGGACCGCGTAGGTCGAAAAGAGTCAGGAAACAACCTGAGAGGTATGGATTTCTGATCTCACCTCATGTAGATATCAATCTTAATGAGGATAACGAACAGGCTACGTATGAGGAAGCAATACAAGATATCGATTCCGTTTTATGGCAAGAAGCCATGAAGTCCGAAATGGATTCCATTTACACCAACCAAGTTTGGACTGGTTGATGCATCAGAAGGCGTAAAGCCTATTGGTTGCAAATGGGTCTTCAAGAAGAAAACCGACATGGATGGCAACATACAAACATACAAAGCTAGGCTTGTAGCGAAGGGGTATCATCAACGATATGGTGTCGATTATGACAAAACTTTCTCACCCATTGCCATGATTAAATCCATTCAGATAATGCTTGCTATTGCTGTATATTTCGATTACGAAATATGACAGATGGACGTTAAAACCGTTTTCCTTAACGGAAACCTTTTGGAGGATGTTTATATGCAACAGCCTGACGGTTTTATCGTGCCTAGACTTGCAAACAAGGTTTGTAAGTTAAATCGGTCCATTTATAGACTGAAGCAAGAATCACGGTCATGGAACCAACGTTTGATGAGATCATAAAAGAATATGATTTCATTCAAAACGAAGATGATCCTTGTGTATATAAGAAGGTTAGTGGGAGAGCACTGACTTTTATTGTCCTTTATGTTGACGATGTATTGCTTATAGGCAATGACATTACTATGCTAACGTCGGTGAAAGCTTGGCTTTCATTGAAATTCTCCATGAAAGATCTGGGAGAAGGAGCCTTTATTCTGGGAATAAAGATCTACCGGGATAGATATAGAAAGCTGCTTGGACTCTCCCAGAGTACGTACATTGACAAAGTGTTGAAGAGATTCAACATGGATCAGTCCAAGAGAGGACTGTTGCCAGTGTCACATGGCGTCTATCTATCTAAGGACATATGTCCTAAAACTCAAGATGAGATAGACAATATGATTCGGATACCATTCGCCTCGGTAGTCGGATCAATCATGTATGCCATGATATGTACGCGACCTGATGTCTCCTATGCTTTGAGCATGTGTAGTCGATATCAGGCCGATCCAGGTGAAGGTCACTGGATGGCGGTTAAGAATATCCTTAAGTATCTTAGACGAACTAAGGATGCTTTCTTAATCTATGGAGATGGAGAACTTGAGGTAACTGGGTATACCGATGCAAGTTTCCAAATCGACAAAGACGACTGCAAGTCGCAATCCGGGTACATATATTTCTTGAATAACGGAGTAGTGAGCTGGAAATCTTCCAAGAAAAAGACTGTTGCCGATTCAAAAACAGAAGCGGAGTACATTGCTGCAGCTGAAGCAGCAAAGGAAGCAGTTTTGATCCGAAAATTCCTAATTAGATTAGGAGTAGTTCCGTTAGCAGCTGAGCCCGTTCCATTGTATTGTGACAATAACGGGGCTATAGCACAGGCTAAGGAACCGCGGTCTCATCAACGATCCAAGCATGTTATTCGATGTTTCCATCTGATTCGTCAGATCATACATCGTGGCGATGTGAAGGTCGAGAAGGTAGCATCAGATGATAATATTGCAGATCCGCTGACGAAAGCAATTCCTCAGCAAAATTTTGAGCGACATGTACATAGTTCAGGTATTAGATGCTTGAGTGACTGGCTATAGGCTAAGTGGGAGATTGTTAGACATTTATGACCCCTAGCGTCACTGTTTGTAAAAGACATTGTGTTTTTGTACAAAATTAACTATGTTGTAATGAAATTGCCTTTTACCGTTTTGTAATTTATTTACTTTGATATATAAATGGTAAAAGTCCTTATGATTTGTTCTGGATTGAGATGATATGAGACAATATCAATCCATAAAGGTTTAATCATTAAATATCCCTAGTCGCAGTATTATCGAGATTGGACATCGATAATGCGGAATAGACTAGTATTGCACTTGTGCGCGTTGTGAGGGCATAACATCATAGTTCTCATATATTTAAGTATTGGATACTTATGCAAGTGTGATAGGAGGTTGTGTTTACCGATGGTACGGAAAACAGCTTCGCTCTGGATAGACCCCACGGAATCCCATTGGTAGTATGTATATGTGTCTATGGGAGTCCGCTTCTGGGTAGGTGTATTTGGTCTTAACCTGAGACTTGCATCGCTAGTACTTGTGACAATTGGTAAACTTTGGTTTTGGTCGTCCAGGGCTTTAACAGGTTCTGAGTACACCTTTTCTGGGTTTATTGAGAATCGTAGTGTATTGGATGTGATGTCAAGACGGAAGTATCACTTCAGACATATGGAGATGATGATCATGCAGGGATTCAGAACTGGTTCTCTATTGTGTTGCAACCATCGGGATAATATGACAAGGTCATGATTATCCGATTCAAAGAGACTAGTTGCTTGATATCTGATATGTGCTTCGTACGTGGCAGACACTTTTCCAGCCCCAGGCCTTGCACGTGACATCTGATACTGGATCGTAATACGCAATACTACGGTATACTACTCCTGATATAGATCGTATATTCCATTAAGAATATTTCTGGAGAATTGGGTAGGCATGGCGCTTTGCTAGAAGCCAACCTTGTCTCGTAAATCAGTAAAAATGTAGTACGAGGTACGTACGTGTTCGGATAGTCCGACGACCGTATTTACTGCCAACATATCCAGAGATCTCTTGGGTCGCTTCCCGAAGATTCATCGATGACGTATGATTCGAACTTAATTAATTTGTGATTAATTGCGGAGAGATTTTATCTTGGATAAAGTACTATTTGAAGAGAGAGAAAGATTAATTTGGAATTAATCGACAAAATAATATATTCGATATATTAAACGAAATTGGATTTCGACGCGGAATTAAAATTAGATTTTAATTCAGGCAAACAGGTTAATTTAGAATTAATTCGTTAGCGATGTGAATAGTAATTTCGCTAGGCATAATTATTTAATTACGTCGCGACAGAATTTCGTTAATTTGGAATTAGTGAAACCGAGCCCGAAAGTATTTGCGGGCCCACTCGCATTTTGAATCAAGTGGGGCCCACAAGTCACATCGCGAGTCACATCACTTGTCACTTTAGTGATAGATGTCTTTTCACATTTTTGGTGAGTGACATGCAGTCACTATTCATGATGGATTTAGGTGTGGGCATTTAATGCCATTTTGGAGCCAAAATTTGGCTTTGACTTTTGTAAAGCATATACCAACTTTGGTAATTGTTTTTTCATTATTGTTTTTGGAAAACAAATTGAAAACAAAAGAAAAACTCCTCCCCTTTTGCCAAAACCGTGAACATCAAAGAGGGAAAATTTGATTTTCTTTCTTCATTTTGCTAGCACAAATCAAAGGATTAAACAAGGTGATAGGGAAGCTTATCTTAGAGCGTGGATTTCCTTTAAAGCTTGGAGCTTGTAGATCATCATCAACAAAAACAAGGGCTTGACCGAATACACCTCAAAGGAAGGATAAAATTTTGTGAAGCATCACATCCAATCCGATCAATGTAAGTGTGTTTCCGCCACATTTCTTTGTTGTATTCATTCTATTTCATGGCTTAATATGATTTTGGGACATCAATAGAAACCAACACTTATATGGTTAAAAAACAAAGGAAACGATTAAAAGAACAAAATGGAGTATGCTTGACGTGGGTTATGAACTAAGACGATTTTGTATGCGAAGTGAAAGTTATATATATAATTGAAAGTTATAATATATATATATATATATATATATATATATATAAGTGACTTGTACATATGACTTCAAATAATTGAAATATAATTAATGTGAAGACGATATGAGTTATATATGTGATAATACAGATGATACGATGATATGTTAAGATTGATATATGTATGTATGAAATGATTTTAAATAAACAAGCTAGGCAACATGACATAAGAAAATAGAAAGAGATATGTGTGTTGATGTTCACATAAGAGGTATATAAGAAATGGATGTTGCCAATCAGCTAGGAACAGACAATATGAACAGTTGGTAGTTTAGAGAATGTGTGAATCACTTAGAAATCCCAGGAATAATATGTAAACTGGAATTCAAACCTTGCATGTGTATGATGCTCAAGGTATGAGCATAGTTACTTACTGAGTCTTATGACTCACTATACTACAGTGTTTGAGTTTTGCAGGTTGGGGACCTAAACGGTCGATCGTGAATTTCAGAGTTGTAGAGCAGCCAGATAGCAGCGTTGCAGTCAGCCAGTCACCAAGTCTTGGGGAAGTAGAGTCAAGTTGTATAAGTGTAGTTGTAAAAGAATTTATGTTGTATAAGTTAACTGTAAAAGTTTTTGTATATGCGTAATTTCGGGCACGGAGCCCTGATTATATTGTGTTTATATGTCTTCATTACATATTAGATGAGCCCTTAGATTGCATTGATGTTGAGATACCGGCATGAGGTCGAGATTTTATGTTCATGTTGTATATGGATGCTGGCTATAGGCCAAGTTGCATGATGTTATGAATACATCATGCCGAAATGTTTCTAGAATCAGAGGCTTATGGAGATGGGTTTAGCCTGTCTCCAGCCGGTAACATCGCTGCTAAGTCGGGATGTTACAAAATCATTTCTAAAATATTTTTCAACATCAAATGCATCAAAATCAGATTTCACAAAATCCCCAATTTTTAGTCTAATGTCGTGATGTTGGACAAAATGACCCATAGCGTCACTATTTGCACAGATCATTGTGTTGTTGTAGCAAATTAACTATGTGACAAGGAAATTGCACTCTCATCATTTGTGATTAGATCACCATAGATATATAAATGAAGAGAGATCCCTATGATTAGTTCCTGGACTGAGAATGATATGAGACAGTATCGGTCCCCGAAGGATTAATCATTGAATATCCCTAGCCGGAGTATAATCGAGACTGGACATCGATAATGCGGAATAGGCTAGTATTGCACTTGTGTGCGTTGTGAGGGCACAACGGCATAGTTCTCATATATATAAATATTGAATACTTATGCAAGTGCGATAGGAGGTCGTGTTTCACCGATGGTACGGGAAACAGCTTCGCTCTGGATAGACCCCTCGGAATCCCATTGGTATTATGACTATGTGTCTATGGGAGGCCGAAATAAAGGTAGGTGTGTATAGTCTTAACCTGAGACTTGCATCGCTAATACTTGCGATAATCGGTAGACTTTGGTCTTGGTGGTACAGGGCTTTAAACGGTTCTGCGTACACCACTTCTGGGTTTATCAGAGAGTCGTAGTGTATTGGGTGTGATGTCAAGACGGAAGTATCACTTCAGTCATAGTGGAGATGATGTCACGCAGGATACGGTACTAGTGCTCTTGAGTGTTGCGCAACCAATCGGGATATTGTGACTAGGTCATGAATATCCGATTATAGAGACTATGTTACCAGGCATCCGATATGTGCTTCGGACGGGGTAGACACTTATCCAGCCCCAGCCCTAGCACGTGACTATCCGATACTGGGCCGATATGCACACAATACATGGTATACTACGCTTGATACAGATCTTAATATTCTTAAATGGATATGTCCGGAGAATTGGGTAGACTTGGTGCTTTGCTAGGAGTTCGACCTTGTCTCGTAAATCGGTAGAACGTAGTACTTGGTACGTACGTGATTCAGATACTCCGACGACCGTATTTACTGCCAACTTATCCGGGGATCTCATGGGTCGCTTCCCGATAATCCACCGATGACGCACAACTCGCACTCTTGAATAATCTGGGATTATATAGAAGAGAGAGAAAATTAATCTAGGATTAATTACGGAGATATTTTATCTAGGATAAAATATCGTCTAGAGAGAGATAACGATAAATTTGGAATTAATCGGTAAATTAATATATTCGATATATTAAATGAAATTAGATTTCGACGCGGAATAAAATTAGATTTTAATTCGGGCGAACGAATTAATTTAGAATTAATTCGTTAGCGACGTGAATAGTGAATTCGCTAGGCGTAATTATTTAATTACGACGCGACGGAAAAATCGTTAATTTAGAATTAGCGAACCCGAGCCCAAGTGTGATTGCGAGCGCATTCGTATTTCGAATACGAGTGCGGCATCGCAAGTCGCATCAAGCGTCAAATCAATCGTCACATCAAGCGTCAAATCAAAAGTCACTTTGAGTGATTGATTGATTGATTGATGGATTGATGGATTGATGGATTGACTTGAACACATCACTTTATTAAAGTGACATGTGAATAGTTGATGTAAGTTGGTGTAATAGTGTTTGGAGGGAAAATCATTTGCTTTTGGTTTTATTTAAATCAATTAAGTAATTGGTTTTATTATTTTTTCTTGGAAAATATATAAAGGCTTTTTGGAAAAGCTTTACCAACCATACACACAACTTTCATCTCTTCAATTTCTCTCTTCTCCTCACGCCAAAACAGTGAGTTTCTTTACTGGTTTGAACCAGTTTGGCGTGACAAATAGGGGAGCAAGAGTGGTTTTTCATGGTGAGAAATCAAGTGCTAGCACACTTACGAGTCTTGCGAAGGTGGTAGGGAGGTTCGCCCATGAGCCGGGATCCGTTAGACGAGGCTTGGAGCTCCGTTTCGCAGCTCAAAAATAGAAGACAATGGGCAGTGGACTGCTGCAGTTCACGCATGAAGCAGTGAGCATTTTGGGCTTCATTCGTCTCCAAATCGACTCAACCGATCGATGTGAGTATTTTGCTACCTCCGTTGATGTGTTCACACATTATTTTCATGTCTTGTTTGATCTTGGGACCTAGATAATAACCAACAATGGCATCAAGAGCTTAGGTTCAAGCATGAAAAATGTAGGGCTTAAAATTGGATATTTTGGATTTGAGCATGATTTTATGAAATTGGATGATTGAGCATGTTTAAATGTTGTTGTATAGAAGATTGATTTGATCAATTTCAAGAAAATGTGTTTGGAACAATTTTCCCCAATTTGATGGTTGTTGGCCGAATGTGATAGTCATTTTGGAAATTTGGAATTTTTTCATTTTGGTTCATTGGATGAGTTGTAATGATGTGGATGATGTTAATTTGAAGTCAATTAGATTGAATTTTGAATTGAACAAAAAACCCCCAATTTGCTTCACTTGGCCGAATGGTATAATGCCCTAATGTCTTGGATTTTTGATTTTATGAACATTGGATGTGTGTGGAATCATTTAGGATGTTGATTTAATGTCGATTGTGGGTTTGATTGGATTGAAACCAAATCGGATGTGAAATCCCTCCCTTGGCCGAGACCTTTAAGCATGTAATGGGTTTGATTTTTTCATTTATGTGTTGGACATATGATAATGATAATGAGCATGATTAATTGGACTAATATGGTTTTGGAAATGTTGATTTAGTTGATTAATCATATAATACACTTTGATAATTAAATTGGGAAAATTGGATTTTTGAATTTAATTATTTGGGCCTATTTTTATATTGGGCTTCTAATGTTGTAATTGGGCCTTGGGCTTGATTTTATCAAGTTGGGTTTAGGCCAAATGGATTGGATCCAATTGGGCCCAAAACCCTTCCGTTAAGCCCAAATGCGACTTAATGAACCTTTAAAGTTCAATTCGGCCTAATGGGCCAAGATTGATTTATGGGCTTATGGGGTAAATCCCGGATTGGACTTTGGTTATCGGTTTGACCCGAGTTGACCAAAAGTCCACGCCTAAGAAATCAATTAAAAGCCCATTGGACTTTAATTGAATTGACGTTGGACGTTAATCGGTCTTTGAGAGGCGTTACGATTAAATTTGGAATTTAAATCGTAAAAGGTTTATTAATAAAGTGTAATATTTAATTTGGAATTGAATAGTGAATTAGTATTAAATACATGTTAAATTAGATTTAAAGATGTAGTTTAATTTAATTCATGAATTCGTACTTTAAGTACTTATTCGCAAAAACGAGTTTGACTCGAACAAAATCAAATCGTTGTTTGAACATTGGATGATCACTTAATTATCAGATTAATTAATTGATTAGA